>JAANYP010004734.1:0-192691 GCA_020465985.1 Centrapalus pauciflorus
AAGTATTACGACTTTGGTAACCGGGAATATTAAGGAAAATTATAAGCCGTAAAACTTATAAAAAATTATACTATGAACCTATCTGTAGGGGTTTGACGGGTTAAAGTTCCTTGGAGATTGTTACTCCTATTTCGATAAGTGTAACTCGATTTTGAGGCCGAGAGCTTGTTGTACATCATTGTGAGTTATAATATTAACGTATTCATATGCATATCATGAATTGTATGTTATTGCTTTTCGTATCATATTGATCATTTACATGCTTTGCCATCACATACATTATCGTTGTTGTTTTATCACTCGGTTGATAAATTATTGATCATTCATTTGGCCTCTTCACTGAGACGGTAAGTCTGTGTGTGTGGTAACCTAGCGGAATCTTAATGGTAAACATGTGCGTGTGGTAACCATTATTGTCTGTAAAACGATAAGCCCGTGATCTGTGATAATCATATGTCATTGCTGTAAACTGCATATCGATAAGCCTGTGGTCTGCGGTAATCGAGCAGTAGATTGTAATTCCATTGTACGGTAAGCTTCAGCGTGTGGTAACCGCAATGTGATAGTTTATAAGCCATTAGTTGGCTTTCTGTGATTATTGATTTATTTCATGGCATTGCATGGCATCGTTCATATATCACATGGTACTTTAATCTAGAATCTCACTAAACAACTTTGTTGTTTACCCTTTAGTTGATTATTTTTTTCAGGAACTGATAAAGGCAAAGACCTGGCTGGCCCAAATTGTTAGATTCCGATTGGAGCATGGATAGAAGCTCCATATTTTGTTCATGCTTGGGGTGGGAGTAGCAGACTTCCATTTTTGGACCCGAATTAATTGTAGATTATTAATTCGTGCGTAATTATAAATGTTGTAACATTGTAACCCCAATTACATTATTTACGTGATTCCCGACACTCTGTTGTGTTGTATGCAACGTGATTGGAATCATGTTAACGGCTATCCAATTATTATAAAAGTTTTAATTTGATCGTATTTCCGCAAGTACTTTGTATGAAATATTGTACAGTAGTTGTGAAATACTCGGATTAGTTGTATGGGTGTTTCAGGCAACCAGGTCGATTTGATTCCAATCAAAATCTACACTTATTCGGCCATCGCTATTGTATCTCGCCTGAAACCATGCCTATAAAATGGTAATTCCATTCCTCACTGCTCCATACCCAATACCTATTTGATCATTTCACACTAAAGTGGACTCTTATTTTAACTGCCCTTCTAGTTTTTGTTTATTTGTTTGTTGTCTTAATTGACCATTGAAGGTCTACATAAATGCATACCTGATTTATCTTATTTGGTTGCATGTATATGTTTTTTTGGGAACTAATTATTGATCTTATGTATTTACATTAGGGTTTTGCACTGGCAGCCCAATGCAGGACATACTGTAAACAGTCAAATAGTGTGTCGAGAGCATCAATGGTGTCAAGGAAGGAAAATGGAAAGCTACACTCAGCTTCTACAAACCTATTCTTAAAGGTAATAATTAGGGGTGAGCTCGGTACCGGACCGGTACCGAAACCGAAAATCTGGAAACTAAATTAAGAGGTGTGGAAGAACCGAATATCGAACCAATTAATGTTATATGGTATCGGTTCGGTATAAATATGGTACCGAAAATGAAATAAGAGATTCGAGACTAATGTGGTACCGAAAACCAATTTTAACTAATTCAAAACCCGAGTACCGGACCGAATATATTAATTCGGTATCGGTCAGTACCGGTCCCGGTTCGGTACCAGGTCAGGTTCAAGAAATTAAATGATGTTTTGCATTAATTAAATGATTTTTTTCATGTTGATTAAATGTTAGTTGTTCGGTCACTTTGAGCTGCTGGATATTCAAGAAAGTATGGATTGATATTTTGATCACGTGACGTCATCATCAAATTAAAATGATTTGTGCAATTAATAATGATGTATTGTAATAGTATTGTTTACCGAATTTGAAAACTAAATACCACCATTTAAAAACCAAAAAAATACAAGTTTCCTATCTTCGTAGGAATCAATTGGAGAATGGAAAATTGCTAAAGTCAGAAAAAGGTCAACATGAAACACAACCAGACACTAACATGAAAAACAACACAGAACAAAATTTTGACAACCTAAAACCAACTCGAATTATTTTGTTAGCCAACTCACATCTAACACACTGCTAATGAGAAATCTACTCTAGGTTTTGAAAATATGAGTCTACATATCTTATTTTCACTTCTTTGCCCCAAATTTATAGCCTGACTCTAGGTTGGACATCCAATGACTAACAGAAGGCCCAATGGTTTTCTTATTTAATTTTTCATGTTTTGTGATACTTATTGTAAATTTGGTAACAGACCGTTATTGTTTATTGTTGTCATAAAAACATTTATACATATATGTAATGTTTGTATGTAACAACCTAGCTTTTGATCCAGTTATAATCTTTGTACTTTGAGAAATTAATGTAATTTTATTACATTAATTATTTTGAATATGAAAATATTAATTAAATTATGCTTATGATTTATTTTAATTGTTAAAAAATGATTAGAATAAAGAGAGATAAAATACAAAAGTCTAGTGGGTTAAATACTCAAATGATAAATGAAATATATATAAACCAATTTAATGGTTCTTAATGCCATTAATCACAAAATTCTTTCTCTCTCTAATCTCTCACTAAAACTCTCGGCCAAATACACAAAACATCAAGAATTCTCATTAAATTGCAATTAATTGAAGATTCAATTCAAAGGGAGTTACAATTAGCAACAATCAACATCAAATTACAAAGAATTTGAGGTAAGATTCATTTTTATTTCGATTCTTATAGTGTTTGGTTCGGTTTTGTGAGAAACCGAAACCAAGAGATTAAAATGTGAAAATTTTGGTTTGCATGTATAAAATTATGAAAGACTATGATGAATTGAAACTAATAAACGAATTAGAAACAAAATTTATTGCTTGGATCATTCAAATATTGAAGAAAATCGGAATTTTAACAAAAGTAGTGTTCTTGACAAAATATATAAATTTTGGATCTTGATCAAATTAAAGTGTTTATGATAGGGAAAAATGTATAAAATTAACCCAATAATGTTAATATAACTATATATTTAGTTGCATGTCGATAAAATGAATATTTTATGAATTATTTGATAAAATCCGTATGAATAAATATGAAGAACATCAAGAACATCAAGAACAAATTCTGGAAAAAATACCAAGTAAAGGATCCGAATTCGGATATACCCGAATTCGGATGAGGTGCTCAATTCGGATTCTATCCTGAATTCGGATCACCATTTCGGATATTGCTTTGGGTCCTAATTCGGATATATGCTAATTCGGACCTTAATGTTTTAACATTTCGGATGAAGTCAATTCGGGTCCCTAATTCGGATGGCTCCGGATCCGGATGATCCGAATCCGGATCCCAATCCGGGGTTATCCGAGATTTATGATCCGAAACCCAATATTTTATGAATTTTGACATTTCAATTAAATAAATGATTTATATATATAATATATATATATATATATATATATAGAAAGCTTTTGAAGATATTATGAAACAAAGAATATGAACAAATGAAAGATTGATAAGTTATCAGAATCAGATAGAATTATAGATTTTAATGACCAAAAGATGATGAAATTCCATGATAATGATGATGATATTAACATGATTTTATCATGAATGAATTTGAACATGTTCAGTATATTCTGAACAAAGATTTAAAGACTTAAAGACTTAAAAGCGGGTCAGAGACTTGATTGACAAAGAACAGAATTCACAAGATAAAATCCTGAGATAACTCAGGTGGCAGATTTTTATATCTGTTTGATAAAGACCCTGACCAGTGAGTTATAGATATTCAGATTGAACATGCATAAATCCGGTTGAGATATATTGCTGCTGTTAGATTCATTGACATTCATTTATCAGCTGGATTGAGACCTGTGCACACCATGGTTGGGTGTTGCCCAGTGAATCATGATAGCTATTTGATTATCATTTCATATTGCATTTAAGACTTATTCAGACATTGCTTATGATTCATTGCTATCATGATTATTATGACTTAAGCTTCATTATTTGATCAGACATTCGAAAGATTTATTCAGCTTGACTAGCCTTGATGGTCTATTGTTCTAGACCTGGCTATTTCACCAGTTCTTATGAACTTGGTAATGACCTCCGATGTTCCGCCATATTGACTTACTGGTAGCTAGCCCAGTATGTGGCTGATCCCCACGATTTAAGCGTGAGTGTGGCCTGAACATCATCCGATTCTATGATTCTATATCTCAATCATGAGGGCTGTAGCGGCAGCCAAGACATATCACGCTAAGACTAATGACTCCGCTTGACACGCATGTTGATATTGAAAATCTATAAACTCACTAAGCTTTGCTTACAGATGTTGCATTAATATTTTACAGGAAAAGCCAAAGGAAAATCACCTGCAGGACCTAGTACTTAGGTCATTCAAGATCCAAGTTTTGAAGCTTTCTTAGACCACTACTCAACAAACTTTCTGGTACTGATTGGAAGACAGTAAATGTGGTGGTTCTGGGTAGACTTGATGTGATGTATGATGTTATGACTAGATTAGATGTTACCCTTTTGTAAACTTTATTTTGAAATATGTAACTTAAATCCTAATCTGTAATGTACATGTAATTATTAATTCCGCAATTAATTACACTATCTTAGTATGGTTGATATTGTATTGCATGATGTGGGACCTAGACTCTGAGGACTGCCCCGTAAGGAAAGGTCTTCACATTGTATTTGATTATGAAATGACGAAGGTCTGTGAACAATGGAAGCTTTGTCTCTTTGTTAATTTCTTATAATGCTGGTAAAAACAGAATTATCGGTCATCCATGTTGAATTGTTTGTTTAAGACTTAACAAATTCAGAAAAAGAGAGTGGTTAATCATTATGATAAGCTAGGAAAACGTATCGTTCCTCATTCAACTTCTAATATTCAATTTTTACCCTTTTTTTCTACTTTCACAGATGCTTTCTTCATTTCATCTTTAGTAAAAACTTTTTTTTTTTCTCTCACACACTCTCTCTCAAAAGCTTGTCGTTGCATGATACCAGTGTTTCTCTCAGTGCTTCATCCCTACAGCTGCTGGCGGTGTCTCACCTTTGCTACCGTGCTTCATCGTTTGTTGCTTCATGCCGGTGCCGCTGTGGACATTGTAGCTTCAAGTTTGGTTTTGCTTTCTTTCTTTAAAGTCTTTTTTGAGTAGATTTGTTGGTTGGTCAAATTTGTTTAGTTTATGCTTATATATGGTTTCTTTTTTTGTTCCGGCCAGTTATTGCGTGGAAGCCATACACACCACCACCACTGATGCTTTGTGGGTTTTTCTAAGGGTTGTTAGTTTATGGATCTTTTGATTTTTTTTTTTTTTTTTTTTTTTTTTTTTTTTTTTTTTTTTTTTTTTTTTGTAGTTTTCTTTTTTATAACTGCCATATAATTTTTAGTTTATATTCTGATTTATTCATCAATTAAATAAATAAATTATTTATTAAATGTAGTTGTGATATATTGTCTTTATATGTTATTTTCGAATTTGGATGATAATTTAATATGATTTTAGGTTTAGTTTGATTTAGAACCTAAAATAGTTTTTTTTTGGTGTTTATAAGTTGATGGGTAAATAGGTAATTTTGTTTTGTTTAAACAGTTCATCCATTACAAAAAGACAAACAACAACTATTTGTATCTAGACAGCCAACTTAATTAAGTGTCCAGGGGTGGACCGTGCTTAGAGATGTTGCGTCAAACGATCCCGATAATTCTTTTTAGATGTTATACTAGTTTATAAACCCATGTATAACATGAGTATACATTTAAAATTTAATTTCATTAATCTTGTAGGATAATTTTTAAATATATTTTATCAAATTTATAATATCTATTATATAATACAATAATTATAAATATAAATATATAAAAAGAAAAGTTATCATTCAAATTCAAATTTGAGTTATATATTAGATAAGATTTAGATTTGATTAGATATTATTTAAATTATTTATTATAGATAGGTTGGAAAAAACAAATTTTAGAAGCAAATTAATAGGATATTGTTAGGTACACGTGGCAATCCCATGTTAAGTCAATTGACGCTCTATCTAGATGCCATGTGCATCTAGTTACTCATATAGTAGAATAGATAGATATATAGTTAAAAAATTCCTGACCCAATTATTTTTGAAGTTCGACCCCTATATCCTTGATAAGTTTTAAAATTTTTATATGTAAAAAAAAATTGATACAAAATCTAAAATATATGTATAAACTCAATAAATAGTTATCTATCTATACTATATATAATAAGAAAACCACTTGGAGTTTCTGGACCATTGGATTGAAATAAATCAATGGTCCAGATTAATGACAACTCATAATTATTTATGAAATGTCTCTTATACCCTTAACTAAAATAAATAATTACACCTATGCCATATATTATTTTTTAGAAGTTACCAAATTCAACTCATAATTATTTATGAAGTTACCAAATTCAACTCATTACCTATATATGGATTATTAGGGTTATATTTTTGTCTCCAATGGGTCAAATGAGTATATTATAAAAAATTAAATTACAATTGAAACTGGTTGAAAGTCACATAAAGTGTGTTCAAGTGCATATAATATAATTTGTCATTAATAGACATGAATATTTTATGATGTTCAAGTCCTATCTGTATTAGTGACAATTAATGCCACAAAAATATCAAATTGACACATGACATAAAATTAGTAACAATTAGTGCCACAAAAATATCAAAATGATAAAAACAAACATTGTAAAATACAATTTGACAAGTAGGGTCTATCAGAAAAAAATTATTGTAATATTAATTAAGTAACTTAATTTAATTTACCCACGTGTCCGTGGGTCATTATCTAGTTTAACAAATAATTAAAAAGAAAAACCCTTTGGCTTGAAAATTCAGTTTAGGCTTGGAAAGTTGGAGACTCGTTGGACTAGGGCTGGCTGTGTGTGTCGCACAACTGCAGCCACAACTGAAAGAAGAAGGGCAGCTGCGCAGGAGCTACGAGCCAGGAAGAAGGAAAGGAAGAAGCCGCACGCCCGCGCCCCTCCGGTCAAGTCGCCGCCCTCGCCCTTTCAAAGTCGCCGCACCCCCTCAAACTCGCCCTCTCAAAGTCGCCGCACCGGCGCACCCCCTCCGGTCAAGCGCAGCTGACGGTGTCGTGTTGTGTTTGTGTGCCACGCTGCCTCTCGCTCTCGCCCTCTCAAATTTTCAGCCTCTCAGAGTCTCAGGTATAATTTTTATTGTTTTTTAGTATTTATAATGAAATTCTTAGGACTACTTGATTTACTAGTTGTAGTACCCGCGCTCTGCGGCAACAATGTGATCTTATATATTAAATGTAATTGTCGTAGAATTTAAATTTTATATGTGAATAACATGAGATAAATTATGTACAAAAATATTAGTTCTGAATTCTTGGTGAAGTTTATTTAAAATTTATGTTTGAACAAAATAGAATCACTTTGTACAACCATATATTGGTAGTATATGCTAGATTTTCATTGATAAACCAACAATTAATTTCAACATCAAATTAAAAAAAAGTCCCAACATCAAGCATGCACTATACTACCAAGTGTCTCTCAGCTTGGCTAGGAAGCTTAGAATCATTAGTCATGATAACTAGTTGAATACCTGTGCGTTGCTCGGGTAATGTGCAATCACATAATTTTATTTTTTGATTAAATAATGCTACAATAAAAATATTTTTTTATTGGATGTCGGTTTATTTTTATGCACATTTGTGATCAACTATGATACTACATTCACAATGTCAAAGAAGATGATTGATTTGTCAAGTTGAATAGTATATCAGAGCTTGCAAGGTTGATGGTGGAAACAAAGAAGCAAACGCATATCCTTTGGTTTATAAATTACTGTAGTTAGCATTGACTTTGCCTGTTGCAACCACATATGTTGAGTGATGCTTTTCTGCAATGAAGCTTGTGTAATCGGACTTGCACAATTCAATTTGCGATGAATGGTTGAATGACTATTGCATTTGCACCATAGAGAAAGAATTATTTGCCAATGTGTCGGATGAAGATGTAATAACCCGTTTTCAAAAGATGAAAACTTGTAGGTGGCAACTTTAGAATCTAGTTTTTGTTTGGTTGTAAGTTTGTAACGATTAATGACGTTGTATCATTTACGTATTTGTTTTATTATACTATGCAGTTAATATAATACGGTTATTGCATATATATATATATATATATATATATATATATATATATATATATATATATATATATATATATAATTTAAAAAACATAATATAATGCATATATGAAATCTATAACTGCCATGAACAGCAACACAGTAACTCTGTTTTTTTTTTTTTTTTTAATTTGTCTTTCTTATACTCTTTTGTTTTGTAGAGGAACTCAAAATCCTATGGCTAAACCAAGGTTTGGCAAGAAGCGAGGTATAAGACTAAAATCTGTCTTCTTTTTCTCCCCTTTTGTTTTCATTTGATTTAATTTAAAGTCATGTTGTAGGATACAGCCGTCCAAAAACAAGTGAATTCTCAAAGAAGTTGAAAACCAAACATGCTAGAAAAAATCATGTTGAAGATGAGGATATTCCTGATAATCCTTCTTCTCCAAGTGATTCAGGCAAGTGATTAGTTACCTCTATGATGGTTCCACTATTACGACACGAATATGAAGTTAGGATCAATTTTGCCTTTGTTCTTAATGCTGTAAAATATTTTCTTTTTTAGCATGCATCATAAAGAATTCATATGAATATTTAGGTGTAATCTAGCAATAACCTATATCAGGTATGAGTGTTGTTAAAAGCAAACAATATAGTCCAACTTAAAAAGTAGGAGTGTTTTCATTTTACAACTGTATAAACATGTTTTACAACAGGAATTCTGTGAAATGGATGAGCTGTAGTTTTGTATTTATGTCTGTGATGCTTTTATACAATTAGACATGGATTTCAATTTCTATGCTTTTTTCAAGTTATCCGATGTTCTTAAAAATTTAATCTTTGTATTCCTTTTTTTAAATGGCTGGAGGTTAACTGTAAAAGCGATACAAGGATATGAAGAAAATTATTGATCTTTTGCACAAATGAGGAGGTTTATTTAGTGCAATCACTTGTTTTATGGTTTGCAGGCACTTTATCTGAAGAACACTCAGATATAGCTTCAGAAGATGAACAAGAAGTGGCTGTTTACAAAGAACCATCGATGTATGATAATTTATTGAAGACACTTGGGTCAGCTAGTGACTCGATTGCTGATGCTTACAAGAGGAGGTATGTAATTAACTATTTTCTCACAGTTTACACATTTTTGTAGGTTCAAGCTGTTCTGAAGATCTGCTAAATGTTTTTTTTATAAAATTTCTAGCTGTTAATATCAAACTAATCTTTGTTAGCTGCTTCTACTATGCATAGGCAACGTGCAGAAGAAGGTAAAAGTGACACCGACGAAGACGAGGAGAATGATTTAGAATCTTTAAGCGTTTCTGAAGAAGACGTGGATGGTAAAAAGCTTCTAAATTAACTTTCAGTTTCTAGAGAATCATGCACTTTGTAACTTTGGCTTTTGGCTTTTTCTCTTTGTTTTCTTTTGACTTTGGTTATTAGAAACTGAAAATGGATCTCCTAGAGGCGCTTTGGACCAAACTGGTATAGAAGGATCCAGTTTGGCGGACATGCAAGAACATAGTGAGGATGATGCAGATGAGACATCAGATATGGATGGAGAAGAATTTATCGAGGATGATCAAGCTACTGCAAAAGAATTAGAAAGTTCAAGGTATATTTTTTTATGGAATCTTTGCCTTCACATGCATCCGAAAGCTATTTAAACTTTAAAGAATGAACATCTAAGATAAATCACGTCAAGTTTTTTGGTGTTCATATTAATCTTTCATTCATATGCAGTTCTATTTGTTGAGTATCATATTTCTGACTAGAAACGTAATTATATGACACATATATTATGTGTTCAAAAATTTCCATCCTTATTATTGCAAATGCAGTTTGCTTGAAGATTTCAATTTTTTAAATCTTCTTGCAGTTCATTTTCTTCTCACTTGGGCTACAATTTAGTGAAAGATGAAATTGAAAGTCTGTCAAGGAAAAAAGGGAAATATAAATGGGAGTTTGAGGCAGCTAACTGCAAGTGGGTAGCAACCAAAGAACTGATTTTAGAGGTATTGTGGTCATTATGTGACATTATAACTTCATTCTAGTCTAGCAGAAGACGATTTTCTTATATCTTTATTGTGTTTGCAGGATTCCAAGATGAATTCTCCAAGCGGTCTAGATCTGAAGTTATATGACAATTGGTTGAACAATTACAAGGTGTCTGGTGGACATGATCTTCATTCTCTGAGACAGAGATCGTTTTTCTCCATTTGTAAGTGAATTTGATAAAAATCAATTTTGAATTAATTTTGTCGAGCATTATGTAGCTTAACTGATAACTTCTACCTACTTATCTATGTAGGCAATAGCTATCGGGATATATTGCACCACAACAAAAAGCCATTTTATCTTAAAGGCAGGGAAGAAGACTCGAGCATCATGGACGCCTATTTGTTGCATGCGGTGTGTATATTATGTATATGCAATTCCATTTCCAGTACTTTCACTAGCTCATTAGTCATAAAAGGAACATCTTCTTATATGAATGGGAAGGGTGATCAAGGGCTTGTTTTTGTTTTTAGCTAAATCACGTATTTAAAACGAGAGATCTTGTGACGAAGAATGACAAAAAGGTGGCAAGGCACAAAGAGTCTAAGCAGGAGAATATTTTTAACAGCGAAAGTTTCCTTGACCATGGGTTTACCCGTCCTAAGGTATCATATCATTGGCTTTAGTGAGTAATACTGTTTATAATATATAGAAATATAGAATACAAACCATCAAATATGAAACATTCACTTATTTTTAGTTAGAAGTGTTGGGGGATGACGATTGTGAATTTGTGATCATTTTCAGGTGTTGATCTTATTGCCAATGGCAAGCATTGCATTCCGAGTAATTAATAGGCTGATTCAGTTGACCCCTGCAGGGCATAAGGCAAGTGTAAATCTTAACGAGGAATAATTTCTAATGGCTTTATAGGAAAGACACTAGAGGTTGCAAATGAGCATGGTGGGCTGGGTTGGGTTAGACTCACTTTTTGGTTCCATTATAATAAATAACGTTTTAAAGATGATTACAGAAACCTTACAATAATATCCTACTTCTTAGAATAAAACAATTTAAGAGGTATTATGCTACTTGTTCCCTTTTTAGCCAACTTTTTATTCATCTGAATATGATTCTTCGTTTTGGTTTCAACAGGTTAATGTAGACCAACTTGGTCGGTTTTCTGATGAGTTTGGCTCAGGACGGCCTAATGACCAGGAGGATGAAGATGGCACCTCAAAATCATGGAAAAAATCGAAGCCATCAGACTTCCAGGCACTCTTTGGAGGGAATAACAATGATCATTTCATGATAGGCATCAAGTTTACCAAGTAATGTTTGTCCTTGATTTGATAGAAGTCTGATTATGTTCTCCCTATTTATTAGTGCTTCAATCTTTGATGTCCTTATTAATTTTGTAGGAAGACGATAAAGTTGTACAGTGATTTTTATACTTCAGACATGATCGTTGCGTCTCCTCTAGGTTTGATCACCGTGAGTACTATAGAGTTTAAAAGATTTTATTTACTTTTTGGCCTACATTTTTCTGAGTTGTTGATTTCAGTTTGCTTCATCTTGATCGTGGTTTTCATTCAAGTAAATGTGCATCTTTGATTTATCGTCTATTCCTTGGTTAAATGTGCATCCTTGATTTATTTTTTTAGAAAATTGGGGAGGCTGAAGTGGAAAAGGAAAAAGATGTGGATTATCTGTCTTCTATTGAGGTATATCTTCTTGCTGTAATGTGGATTTAGTGTTCTTGCTCATTACCAGCCTAATGGAAGGACTCTTGTGAATAGGTGCTGATTGTTGATCATGCTGATGTCATAGCAATGCAGGTAAATAAATTATCCGTATAAAATTTCCATTTGATTTATTCTTTTCTTTCGATTAAGATTTTCAACGTTGCATGTGCAGAATTGGTCCCATGTGAATACTGTTGTCGAGCAGTTGAATCGCATTCCATCAAAGCAACATGGAACAGATATAATGCGCATAAGACCATGGTATTACAATATTAAATTTATACTTACAAGCTTGATGTTTTACAAATATAGTTTCAGTCAGTATTCTTAAGCTGTCTGTCTAATGCTTAGGTATCTTGATGGACAAGCTCGGTTTTATCGACAAACAATCATTTTAGGATCTCATGTGAATCCTGGTAAGATCCTTTCACGGTTTCAAGAATATGCATTTACCCATTTTACCTTTCTCTTTTCTTTCTCCATTTCTTAACTATATCGAAGATGCAACATAGTTTATGGCTGGTATTATTATCATTATTATTCTGAACATATGATGAGATTTGCGATGATCTTTTTTTGGATATAATTTTCTTGGATCAGATATTAATGCTTTGTTCAACAACCACTGCCTCAACTACGAAGGAAGGGTAATAAACTATATTGCTTAAAATTTTGGAAGTTAGCGTCTTTAAAATTTATATAAAATTGAATCAAATCAAATATGACTCCTAATCCCTATTTACTTTTTCTTAACTATAAACCTTTCTTAAAAAATACTAATCCTAATTGTTTTCCACAAAATAATAATAATACTTATCCATAAGAATTGCACTTAACTGTATTCTTGTTCATTGATGAAGTATTTATAAAACTTAAATTCGCAGGTGAAACTGGTGTATGAGCACAAAGGTGTTCTTCCTAAAGTTCTGCTTCAAGTGAGACAGGTTTGTATTTCAAAAACCTTTAATCGTGGTTAAAGATTGGCCATGATGGATTAGCTTTTACATCATCATTTTACAAGCCTTGTGCATTTTTATTATACATTCATAATCTTCGTAGTTTTTTTTTTCTTTTTATAATACGGTGAGTGGCTTTCTAAACCTAATTTATACCATTTGACATTCAGATCTACGAGCGCATCGATACCCAATCAATTGTTGATGCTGATGACACCCGTCTTGATTACTTCAAGAATAAGGTATGATTATTTAGTTGTTGCCTTTTCAGATGGGTCTTTATCATACCTAGAAGGGGTTGGCCTACAAATATAGTTGTTTAAGTTTATAATATAAAAACATAGTTGTAAGTTGTAACCAAACACAGCCATTTCTGTCTGCTTTGGTTTGGTCCTGGTTCAGTTCTATGGTTTTGTTGGTCTGGAGTCCGGACTGAGACACTGTTTGTTTACCTCTTAATGGAATCATTAACAGGTCATTTTACCTTTAAATGACTTCTTAATGCTTCTGTTATGAAGTAAACAGACAACCCCTGTTAAAACCACATTGATATAGTACATTTAACGTTGTTCATGTTTTTTTTGTAGGTCTTTCCAAAAATCAAAGATTCTGTGCAGGTATCATACATACCATAAATGAGGTGCCATTTAGGCCCAATGGGCCAAACTGGCTGGCTAGGCATGCCCAAACAGTCCACACTAAAAAAGCCAAGTTAATGCATATTTTTTTAAAACAAGTTTTTAAAAGAATTTTGAGTGATATATTACCAAGGTTTTTCAAAAAAATCTTTATAAATATATATAGTTGCTTTCTTAAGTGTCGGCCCGTTTGCATGGTTGGACCAGAATTGCTATCTAGTTATTTTCAACAAAAATGAAATACTCCAGTTTCCGCTGATTGTTTGATGATGGATTGATGGTAAATCATAATATTCATTCAGGGTGGAGTTATGATTTTTATTAGTTCTTATTTCGAGTTCGTTCGGGTACGGAACTTCTTGAAGTCACAAGATGCATCCATGTGTCTTCTTGGAGAGTGAGAATCTATTTCTCTTATCTTACTAAATCCATTTGTAATTTGTTCCTAAAAACCCTTTATGACATCCTCGACTCTCTAGGTACACAAAACAAAGTGATATATCTCGTTCACGAGTTTGGTTCTTTCAAGGAAAACGAAAGATTATGCTGTACACCGAGAGAGCCCACTTCTACCACAGATACAAGGTAAATTGAGCTTCTGTTTTCCGTCTCGATTTTTCTTGTTAGCAGGTGGTCTTGAAGCTTGATTTTATGCATCAGTTAAGACGTTCTTTTACGGTGTTCATAAACCTCCATTAATATGGTACTAATATTATATCAGGTTCTACCTAGAATGTAGTTTGTAGCAGTTTTAAGATGTTCATTCAAGATTTCTTTACATATGCTCGGTTTCTACTTTCTAACGTATATTTTTCCACTAACAGATTCGCGGAATTCAGAATTTGATAATTTATTCTTTGCCCGAAAGAAAAGAGTTCTACCCCGAGGCATGGTCTTTTAGCCCTAATTTCAGTATAATTGTAGGATTAAATGCGTAAAATAGCAATCTACTTTCATAATTTATTGTCTATAGGAACATGCTTTGTTTTTTTTTTCCATTTATAACAACATACTTTCAATTCTTTCCTGTTTATAGCACTGTATCTTCGTTACTTACGTAGCAACATTTTTGGATTAGATAACTAAGACAACATAGTTTCACCTTTTAACACTGGCAACAACATATGTATGTTTTTTTCAATTTCTAGTCACATTGCTATAAACATTAATTTTTATAAAGCACATTGCTATAAACGGTAAAAAATACGAAAGTAGGTTGCTAAGTTAGGCCTTTAAGCCGTAATTATATAAAGCTCTCTCCTTGACACATGTTTTTGCTCATGAAGTGCTATTTCTGTGTAACTGCAGATTGTTAATATGCTTGAAGGATCAAGCAGCATGAACTGCACCGTGCTCTTCTCTCGCTTTGATCTTCTGCGGGTATATTACCGTTGTTTGTTGAATCTTCGTCCTTTTTTTCTTTTTTTTTTTTCCCTTATCTCTTTATCTTTTTTACTTTTACTTTTCATTCAGTTGGAGAGGATTGTTGGTACCACACCGGCAAAAAGGATGGTGACATCGGATAAGCGTATCTTCACTTTTTGTTAGATAACAAGGTCTGAGCATCCTGCAACAAGAAAAATTTAACTCAAAAACCTGCATGCCTACGAGAGAGTATAGGTTTTAGGAACGGCTTTGATGATGAATGATGTAGTTCGTTCAGAGTTGTTATGCTTTTGTCGGATCATCGAGCATCTGTGTGCAGAATGTAATTTTGCCTTTGTGAAGTAGGGGTTTTCACTTTGTTTTTGTTGAGTTTTTTTGGCTAAGCGAAACAGGAAATTAGTAGTCGAAAATACTCGGCGTGCCGAATGGCAATTCATTGCTTATTGAGTTTGTACCCTGAACATTTTACTCTAAAAACTGAATGTAATACAAGTATTTAATCATATCATGAATGAACTTGTCGAACGTGTCAAGCGATGTGTGTTTAGTTTCAGAAAATTTCTGGAATTTCTGTTTCACTTTTCAAAAATAATGAAAACTTGTTTATTTAACAATAATTCCTTAAATTTTCATTTCACTTTTTAAAATACTACTTTTTATACTCTTATCTTTTATTTTCTATCACATAGCTTATATTTACAATCTATACTCTCTCTCTCTCACTTTTTAGTCACCTACCCTATATTTATATTTTTTTATCGCCTATTTGATTTTTCTTAAAACTAAAATCTTTATCATCTAAATTGAAAACTAAAATGAAAAATTTTCTTCAAAACTAGAAATTAAAAACTGAAATGAAAATTTTCAGGCTATGTATGGGGTTTTAGTGTTTTTTTTCCTGGTTTTTTTGCTTTATTCCTGAACTTTGTAATTTATAGTGAAAACCTTGAACTTGTGTTTTTTTAACTTAGACAATTATGCAAAAACGTAACGTTTTAATATTCTTTAATTAAATTCATGTACCAAATATATTTTCATAAAAGTCCATCAACTTGAAATTTTTAAGACTTGCTTTTTCTTATGATGTTTTTGCGAAACATGTTATTAGTAGTCGAAAATACTTGGTGGCGTGCCGATGCCTAATGACAATTCATTGTTTATTGAGTTTGAACCCTGAACATTTTGTCGATTTGTCGATGAGCCAATTTCAAAGACCTTGTATTTAATCATATCATGAATGAACTCGTCGAACATGTCAAGCGATATACCTAGAGATTTACTGCAATCATACACTTCAGGACTATGTATGGGGTTTTTTGTTTCTGGTTTTTGTGTTTTGTAACTTCCTAAAATTTAAAGTGAAAAACCTTAAACTTGTGTTTTTTAACTTAAAGTTTATTTTAAATTTTAGGTAAACTAAATAATTAAACTAATGTAATCTAATTTACAAATTCTAATCACATAAGATGAATTTAAATTAATTGTCAAATTAAAAAAATAAAGAATGAATCAAAAATTTGGTATACATGTACATAATATGCAAATTAAAAAACAAAAACATGTAAAAACAAAAAACATGAAAACTAAGTTGGTTTTTCTTGGTGTAGTTTGGATTCTTGGTGCGATTATACGTGAAAAATCAAACCGGACCGAATCTTGCAGTTTTTTTAACAAAAACAAACTTGTTTAATCTTTGTTTGGTTTTCCTAGTCATTTTTTTCAGTTTTTTCGGTACTAACATGAATCCAACCCAATGAAGTTTAGCATACTTGGTATAAGGGGTGATATGTATGTGTGAGATCACGGGTTCGACTCCCGTAAGAAGCAAGTTGGAATTTAGGTGGTGGAAATAAGTTCTACAGTCTCCGCTTGGAGCAAAAGGAGTATTTTAAGAGTAAGAGTAGGTTAGTTTACCGTAAAAGAAAACGTAGAAAAATAGCTATGAAATTATGGATGTTGCATAAAACCATTTAAAAATTTTCATTTGTTTGTATTAGATGCCAAACTTCTTTCTTTTAAAAAACATTATACAAAGCAAGAGCACATAAGTCCTTTTTTTTTTTTTTTGGTTACTAAAGAATAGTTGAACCATACACACTAAAACATGTAATTTCAGCTATTTACATCAGTAAGAGGGATCTCTATTCTGCATTATCACAATCTTTATGCATCATAACCAACAAGATTGCAAATGTACTACACATATAACCAAATCTACATAAACCCGAACCACGGCTCGGCTTCAGACTTTCGTGAACATTGTCAAATGATTACGTCACTTAACTTTCCGACAATGCCTCGTTCGAAATATACCTTTTTTGGGTTCTTCAGGATGAGAAACGCTTCAACTTATAATCTATACATACACCTGATCACTCGTCAGCTGCTAGTTACGAACCAGACGCTTGAATATCTGCATGTTATAAAATAAAGGATTAAGTACGTTTTTGACCATCCAACTTTCAGATTCGTCTCATTTAGCTACTAAACTATTTTTGTATACATTTAGTCACTAAATCAATTTTTTTACACATTTAGCCACTAAACTATTTTTGTGCATGTTTAGCCACTAAAAATTGTACACATTTGATCATTTAACTATCATATTTTGTACACATTGAGTCATTAGTTATAAACATATTCCTAATGTAGTAATGTAGAACAATAAACTAAAGCCTAACGACTAAATGTATAAAAAAAGGTTTAGTGGCTAACTGAAGTAAATCCGAAAGTTGGCTTAACCATAAAATAAATCATGAAAATAAAAAATTTATGGATCTTATTTTGTATATTTAAGATCATGAAACTTGATGAAAAGCCTAATATTGTATCGAAAGTTTATAAGGGACCTAAAGTTTAAATTTTTTTCTCGATTTTAGCCTTTCGATTTGAATCGTCATGTGCATATAAGTTTTGTTACAGATTTTAAAGACTAAAAACTGTTGCAAAACCTTGAGCTAAAATTCCCAGAAAACCCCTTTTAGTTGGCTCTAATCTAATCAAAGAGACGAAAACGATACTTAGCATCTTTAAGCATCAATTTTAAGTTCTTTCGTTAACGGGTAGTATTGGTTATATTCCATGTAAAGGCATCAAGAAAGGACCTTTTTTAAGAATATTACAAGTTAGAGTTGCACAATATTTAAGGGTGTGCAACAGTCCAAAACCATATCGAACCAGAAACTCAAAAAAAGGAACCGGGTTTCGGTTCTTCAGTTTCATGGTTTCCCTTAACTTTTATAATAGAAAATACAAAACCAAACTAGAACAGGAACCGAAAGTTTAAGAAAACCAAAACCGAGAACCGAACCGTATGGTACTTCATACTGGTCTAGTATGGTTCTTTGGTTTCATGGTTCAGTCTTGAAGGAAAAAAACGAACGGACTAAAGCGAGGAGTTCATTGGCCATTATACATAGTTAAGGAGACTTTCGCTTATCCTTAAATATACTAATCACAAAAATCTAGGTGAATTACGGCATTTTAGATTGGGGTAAAGTCATACAATAGTAACCTACTTTTGAAAATTTATCAATATGGTAGGTCTATTTTTTTAAATGTCGACATGGTACCTGTACTTCAATTTTTCATACCGATATGACCGTATTTGTAATAGACCCTGTTTTTCATACCATTAGAACTCTGTTTCGTATGTAAAAACCGGGCTCTATTATGTAGAATGACCATATCGATACAGAAAAATGAAGTACACGTATCATATAGACAATTAAAAAAGTAGACTTACCATATCGATACATTTTCAAAAGTAGGTTGCTATTGTAAGACTTTAACCCTTTTAGATTTCTAACAAATGGTCGAACATTTTACATGAAAACTATGTAACAAGTCAAATGTTATATAATCTTCGGTGGAGAGAAGTAATCCAAACTATAATAATCCACATTTCTAACCATAAACACGAAAGAGAGAGGGATTCATCGATACATACCTTCACCGTACAGCTGTTCAAAACGAGCAACTATATGTTTCCCGTAAGTATATTTCTTCAACGAATTAAGATTAATCTTTATACGGCCAAGCAACAGTTCCCGTTGATGACTGCTACATGTTTGAAGAACCTTTTGGACCACATAATTTGCAAATTGGTCCTTCACCATCACCTAAGACGTAAAAATTACGTTCAAAATCATGGTCGCCAGTCGAATAGGATCCGAAAAACTAACGTTGTTCACGTTCATATTAGGATTTGGTTAGACTTACCAATAAGTTATCGCTTCCATCCGCATATCCAATAATCTCTTGGATCATGATTTCCCTTGTAGCCGAGTCACCGTATTCCAGACATTTCTCAATAACATTCGATGCAAATTTGTGTTGGCTTAGTTGCACTATATGACCTGCCAACTTGTGTACGATTTCGCTTCTTTCCTCAGGGTTCCCCCCCTCCAATACGTACTGCGAGTACCATACCACAACAAAAACGTACACGTAAGTGAGAATGAACACTTAAACGAGCATAAAACTTGAAACAACGATCGAACATACCTGAGTTACATAGTTGCCGTACTGATCTTGTGCAAGATCATAAACCGAGTCTAAAATCTCGTCCACTATAAATTGGATGTGTAGTTCGTCCGTAGAGTGCTCTAGTATCCTCTATTAATAACAAAAAAAATTAATAAAATGAATTGTACATGTCGATAAATTTGTTTTAAAAGTTTGAAGTGATATTCATACCTGAATGACACGGCAACCGTAAGGATGTTTTGACAAGGCTGCAACGTGACCACGAAAAGACGAAATCACAAACTTGATTTTCTCGGTCGGAATACTCTCTATACACTTTTGTATTACATGATTTCCGTTCTGATCACGAACGCATTTTAAAACATGTCCATCTAGTTCACGTACGAGCTTGATTTTTTGTTCTAGCTCGATCGAGTCAAGAGCCTACGATAAATTTAGTTCCGTTGATTAAAAGATTGAACTGAAATCACAATTAGAGGTCCAAAATACTAGTTATATACCTTTTGGATCACCCGACAACCATACATCTGCAGACTTAAAGGTAATATTTGACCTTCAAGCTGGTTTCCTAGCTCCCTCCTCTGCTCGGCACTTCCGTATTCAAAGAACTAAAACAAATCAATCACAAGGAATAAGATATCTATTCCATTTAATAAATATTTGCAACATTTACAAAAAGGCTCCATTTCCGGGAAGTTTTAACCGTAAAATTACTTAGATTAATCATGGTGTCTCAAATCTTGATATGCATTTTCCATGATTAATAGGACTTCAAGAGTTAAACTCACATAATCAGATATTTCTTTGATTAAAGCTATGAGCCTATGACATGTCTCAATATTCAGTTGTCTTACAACTTCTCACCATCTAATTATTTTAGGGTTCAAACCTTGCAGATGTCCCTTAACTATAGGTTATGCGATTTACCTCATTCACCTTAGTCGTAGAATGGTCAGTGGGGCCCCCAAACGGCGGTGACCTTTTTGTTTTTTACCTAAACACTCAAAAACTGATTACCGTGACTTCAAAAATTGTAATAATTAGTTTAAACACATATCCACATACCCTTTGATTTGGGTCGACGGGATTCCTATATCACTCATGAATCATTGTTGACGGGCATTTAAGACCATCGGTAATCTCTACTTATCTATATACTATAATAAATGAGAACAATCTTTGCCACATGTCATTCTCTTAATACATTACTTTTTCATTTTCCCGCTCTTTTTCCAAAAATAAAAATTAACATTAATTAAGTAACATACATATCATTTAATTTATTATTGAAACTTATTATTTTTGTTTCCTAAACTAATTGAAACTACAATTAATACTCATTAAAAGTTTTCAAAATTAACAAGCTAAAATAAAAAACTTTAAAAAATCAATAAAATAATAAAATTCATGTTCAAATGTCTAAAGTTAAATAATATTTAAAAAATCAAAAAAATAAAAAAATAATTTTTAAAATAATTTTTTTAACAGATCAATAAGATAATTAACTTCAAATTTTAAATGTCCAAAAGAATAAATAATTTTATGAAATAATAATTAAATACCTTAGTATACAATAAAATTGAAAAACTTTTTGTTATCAAATCTTTATATGTTAATTATGAAATTTTGACACATTAAAAAAACAATCATTCAAATTTCAAATGTATTTTCTTTAATAAAACTTTGTATTAATATTTTCTAAAACTTCAAAAGCAAATGTCGCAAAATTTATATTTAAAATAACTTAATTTCGAATAATCTTAATTAATTAATTATTTATAATGTTGACGCTGGAATTGTTGTATCAAGTTTTAATCAGTTAGGCTATAAATATTTATTACATTAATTAAAACATCTTCAATAAGAAAACTTGTATATGATTTAATTTAAGGTCGCTAACAAATTTATACAATCAAAATTAATATACTTCATAAAAGTTAAAAATAGAAAATAATTACTATTTAAAAATTATTTTGTTGATTTCTATGGGATTATTGATGATAACATAATAACAAACAAAACAACATGAAGGTTCACCATTTTTTAATTAATAAAAGAAGATAATAATTAAATTGAATCGCATGTATAAGAGTCATAAAATACTATATTTAAATCAATAATTCAAATAATTTGAATCCTATTTTAACCGTCTTCTTTTGACTTAAACATGACTTAGAGTCATCATTTTTACCATTGATTCAATGATTTTGCCTGTATGTCATCTTTTTATTGTATCTTGATAAACAGATTCGTCGTTCCTGACCCTGCTTCACCTTAATTGTTATTTGAACAAGTAAAAGTCCCATAATGATATCTATACTACCTAGTATTGTCATAATATCAGCCAATTTCATTCGTACCTAGATTTTATATTTATTATTTATAATATAAAGATATCTTATTAAATTTTTTTTTTAAATTAAGGTTATTAAGGGATCCCACCTCTTAATAAATATTTAATTTATAACAAACTTTTTATACCAATCCATGTAATACATGGGTATTGACCTAGTATACTATAAATCATGTACATTTGGTCTTAAAAACTTAAGTTAAGTAAATACCAAATGCTAGTAATAAAATATAAGATAGAAGTTAAAAACCATAAATCATATGTTGAAGATTAATCCTAGCCCTACATTAAAAAGTAAAAACCATAATCATCATCAATTAATTACCTTAATTATGTAATCGATTACCAAAATATAAATTATCAAATATATTAAATTTACATATTTATTTGAATCTATAAGATATTAGATGACAATAAAAAGAGAGGGAAAGAGAGGCAGGATCCAATTCCTTAAATTAGGAACCAATAAAAAGATAACACACAAGCAAAACCAAACCAAACGGTTTTTTTGAATGGTAAAAAATACTGCTAAGATGTGATTCAAAATATTTGAATTATTGATTCAAATATATTATTTTGAATCACCGGTTTAAAGATATTGAATCACAAGTTATTATTGTTTTAAAATTTTTTTATGGTTCTTATATATGGGATTCAATATATTAACCACTAATTCAATTTAATTATCACAATTTTATCTTCTTACTGTAGATTCAAAAAATTGAACTAATGATTTTAAAATTCATTGCTATTACAACCTCTAAGGGTGTAATTGAGCCGAGCTACTCGTGAGCTACTCGAGCTCGACTCGTTAAAAGCTCGAAAAAATCTAGAATTAAACGAGCCCGAGCCGAGCTCGAGTCTAATTTCAAGCTCGTTTAATAAACGAGCTCGAGCCCGAGCTTCACATATCGAGCTCGTGAGCCTAAACGAGCCTATATATAAATAAAATTTTAAATTAATAAATATATAAAATATAGATTAAATAAATATGAATATATTAAAATAACAAGTTATATATATTATATAATAAGATTATTTAAAAATAAATTAAAAAATTAAAATATATAATAAACGAATCGAGCCCGAGCTTGGAAAATTATTCATGAGCCGAGCTCGAGCTCAAGCGTAATACTTTTAAACGAGCCGAGCTCGAGCTTAAACGGGCTCGGGCTCGGCTCGGCTCGTTTACACCCTACTAACCTCGAAAAAAAAAAAATTTCTTTATCATACCTAGATTAAATTCTTATTTATCATATTTAAAACCAAAATATACATAAAAAATATAATCAATCAATCAAATTTTAATTTTTAAGTTAGGTTCTTAAAAGTTCTTTGTGTTTAAGGAAGAGTCTTATTTATTTGATCACATATCTCTCTTCACACACACACACACACGAGTCAAGACAACCATTGCAATTTTCATAACAAACAATTTTATCTTCTTCCTGTAGATTCAAAAATTTTGAACTAATGATTTTAAAAATCGTTGCTATACTAACCACGATAAAAAAAACGAAATTTTCTTTATCATATGCAATTTTCATAGCGAACATATGCACTTAGCATGTACTTTGAGATGCATGAAATAAGAATCATACAAAAAGTGGCGAAGTCTTACCTTTTGAATAACATAATTACCAAAAACATCGGTTATCAGTCGGGAAGCATAAGGAATAACTTCTTTAAATACTGATTCCTTCTCCTCGTTGCTACAAACTTCTAGCTTCTGTTGAATGAATCGACTTCCATGTTGATCAACGCTGCACCGATTGTTATAAAGATGAATTATTTCATTTAAAAAGAAACCACTTCATTACATTCGTCTTAAAACTTACCTAAATTCAATGATGTGTCCAGAAATATCCGAAAGCTCTAACCGGCGACCTTTACCAGATTTCAGCTCCTCAAGAAAAGAAAACGCCCTTGGATCGCCTTTCCATCCACCATAGATTACCTCATTTCTCTTACTGGGGTAACCGGCTCCGCCTATTTGAGACCCTAGCGGACTAGCAAAGGGCGAAGTCAGATATTGCAAGAAATCCACACTTGTCGGGCTCCCAAAATAGTAAGGGCTCGTGGTACTTGGTCTTCTTGAGTTTAAGTTAATTTGGCCCATAGCACCTAGAGATTGCGGTTTTTGCTCTTCACCATGAGTTGGAAGCTGAACAGGATCCGAAAATGATGGCTGAACGGGCAACCCAAGATGTCCATAAAAATTGTTGAGATGTTGCAAATTGACTCCGGAAGGTTGACTTTGACCACCAAAGCTTGGAGAAACATTATTGAAAGGTGTAGGAACCGGGCTAGCAGGAAGATATCTGGTTGCATACGGTGAAATCTGTGATGGGTTGAAAGCATATCCACCTAAGGTGTATTGTTGTGGGAAGTATCCCATCGGCATCATATTCGAGTAAACATGGTTCCCGGCCGTCATATATGCCGGATCAGTTGCATAAGGCGTCGGGGTGAATCCGGAAGGATGTAGCATTGGCTGTTGTACCTCCGAAGGAAAATTGGTCGGATTTTGAAGAAATTGATTCATTCCTACATATGTTTGAGCTAACGAGACAACTTGAGGGTGGGCACCCTGAATGTGAAGCATGTTTCTTTGTTGTCGGTATGCATGTTCTTGCTGCCATTCCCTTTCGTTTCTTTCGCTTTCTAATTTTGGAATGTTGGGCATATTAAGAGCAACTATTCCATTTTGTATACCGGAAATGTCGGCATCAGTAACACCACTAACAGAAACATCACCTTCTGAAAGACCGCTTGAACTTTTGTTCACGGACGGCTTAATTGACATATTGCCTCCTCTACCGTCTATAGACGATGAACTCGAAACAGTAGCGGTAGTCGGGTCAGAGTCATCATGGGTATCTCCTTCCTCATTCGGTTCATTACTGAATGAGCAAGATTGATAATATGCAGGTGACCGAGCTCGAGGAAGATCTTCCTGTATGGAAATATATTTCATATTTTATAACCAAAACTTGAAAGCTGAGTAAAGTTTAACAAACTTGAAAGCTGAGTAAAAATTCGACACCACAAAAGGTTTTCTTGTTCTTCTGCATCTTCCACAAAAAAAAAAAAAAAAGAATTTTTACCTGTTTTGGAGATCCATCATCATCGGACTCTTCCTTATGAGTAGAAAGATTACCGTGATCCAGGTGTAACGAGCTGCTGAAAGAATCATCAAAAGACATCAATCTCCAGTTATTTCCAGTACTTCGTACCCTTCGAAAAAGATTTCGGTTTTCGCCAGAATCTAGAGGTGGAGGGAGCCTAGGATTTAAGTTCACATGGGCAAAGTTTTGCCTAATCATGAGGCTCTCTATTGCAGCAAACGAACCTTCGATACTTGGAGGTGCACTTCCACTTCGATTAGGAGCTACATTATGCTTTTGTTCTTGGAATCGTTGACCCTTCAAGACCAATCCCAAGTCCTCAAAGACCATATTTGTAGGCGGTTTTCCAAATGTCGTCATGTCATTAAGGGACGGCCATTTTCGACTTGCTTCAATCATTTGAATTGGGCTTTCAGTCGTCATTTTCATCCAAACAGCGTTTCCGTCAACTTGGAGTTATAACAGTCAAAACTTTCCCATTTTTTGCTGAAAGTTGCCACGGCCATCAGAACCACGATATAATATGGTATCCTAGTATCCAATAATTAGGTGAGGACTTCTAGCAAAGTGTAATTCTCAAGCACTAGTAAAAGTGTAAAACCGTAAAAGGTAGCATTTTTAATGTACAGATATAGGAATTCAAACTATTTGATTCAGCTTAAGTACCTAACAGTCTGAATGGTTCAACATTCAGAATTCAGATTTTCGCTCTTAAGTTTTCACCACTTAAAAAAAAAAAAAAAAAAAAAAAAAAAAAAAAAAAAAAAACCAACCCCTAAAGTAGCATTTTCTAGAACTCAAGTGCATTCCCTCCTTGTTTTATCTACAGTTCCCTTGATCAGTTAATCCACACTTAAGTCCATGCAAGAAGACTTTTGTAACAATTGTTTTAAGAGGTCGTAAAACTATCTACGATCACTACACAAAAACTTGATTAGCGGTCGTCCAAATTGTGCATTAAGACGTGCACTTTGGGTGGTCTGCACATCAAAATTAATGTCTTAAAGCACAACTTTGGGGCAGCTTTTCTAACCACATACATGGGTAGTACTTAAATATGTTTTCTTTCTCATTCTTTAACTACGTGTAGACTGTAGAGCCAACCGTTGTGATTTTCACCCGAATTATGAAGAATATAAGTAGGAAGCAACAGCAAAATCGCATACTAACAGAGCATAATCCATTCGAATATCATACGAACAAGATATGCTAATGGTATGGATTCATAGTTTATCAAAACATAAACATCTAATTTGAGAACACGAACTTCATATTCCGTATTCGTGGTCATTTCCTAGCAACCTAATGTCCAATGTCCAAAATTTCAAAAACCTTTAGAACCCTAATACAATAAACTCTCATTCATTACAAGTCACTAACAATTTACAACAAATAAACACACTTATTCACTTAAACTCTATTAAGTTTCATAAATAAATAAATAAAGATTGTTTTTGCCATAGTTGACTTCAATTATTCTCACACACAATCCCCCTTGCATAAAAGCTTCCCACTCCACACCAATATTAATTTCCTTAGCTTCATTTTTCTTAGCATGTCTTCTTAATAAACAACCAAATTTAGCAACAAACTCAATTACATCCATAAATAAACTCAAACTACATACAAAACCATGCTTTCTTTTCAAGTAACCAAAAACCCCAACGCAAAGAAACACAAAGGTACAAACTTTATCAATCAACACTACTTTTTAACAATTACCCAATTCAAACTCTGCAAATTAACAAAAACCCATATGAAAACATGCACTTTTGCAAGAAAATAAAAGAGTATTGAACTATTGATCATTGAATAGCTTATCTAGCTTCAACTAAACAGAACCCTAATACTAAAACTATACAAAAAAAAAAAAAAAAAACAATCTTTTTGAACAAATTTTTTTATTTAAAGACAACAAATTCTCACCTGGGGTTGTCAAAAACAGCAGAATACCAAGGCTTGAAACCCTAGATTCTCTGGAATAGTTATTAATGACGATGATGAAGAGTGATCAGAGAGAGAAATGAGAGTTGAAAATGAAGTTGGGTGGGGCTTGATGTTTGATATTTGGTATTTGGAGTTGCATGGAAAGGTGAAAATAGAAGTGATTCCAAGCTCTGTTTATGTAATTTTGTCAAGGGGTGTAATGGAAATAATGCCAGAAAAGGGTGGAAAATGACAAGCAATAAACTTGACAAAAAGAATTTTCGAATAAAAATGGAATAGAAATTCACAAATTCCATTATTTCTAATAGATTATATATCAAGTTTTTAAGTTTTAATATAGTAAAAAACACTCAACCCAATCTACTTGCAATATCTTTTTTAACCAAAATTTGTGTTTACGTCACATACTCCAGATTCTTGTTTTCTTAATAGATTTATAATATATATTTGCTTGAAAAAATTGGTTTTCTTATTCATTGTTTTAACTTTTAATGTTATTCTAAAAACATAATAAAAATTTAGATATATTACATTTATAATAAAAAACTTGTATCATTAAATAACAATTTACTTATTTACATCATTATTTGGTTTTTCTATATCATTAAAGTAATTGTACATTCAAAACTCGTTAAAATTTAATGATTATCTTAATAAGTGTTGCTGCTAGAGATATGTATGGTTTGGTTGATACCAAACCAAACTAAATTAATTTGACTGGTTTGGCAGATTTGATACTTTATAAATTGTTGACCACTATGGTAAATTTATAAACTGAAAATTTGGTTTGGTTTGTATTTTAGGGAGTAAAACCAACCAACTAAATTAAACCAAGTCATATATATATATATATATAACACAATTTTATACCAGTATATCTAGTAAACTTGATTATCAATAAATAATTATAACATTAAGTGTTTGAATGAACATTTTTTCTTTCAAATTTGAACTTTGACTTTAATACAATAAAGTTACTAATCATTTACAATAAAATATGTTAAAAGTATATATTTTTAGTTATAAACTTTTTTATGAGTTACACGTAAGTTAATAATCAATCTATATATATTAATAAAAGAAAATCATTCATGTCACGTGTCGTTTTCTCGTGACATCTCAATATTATTTTCATGCCTATTTTCTTACCATAATTATCTATTTTAATAAATACCCTTTTATTTAAAAAAAACATCATGTACCTCTCTAATTATCATTATAATTTTGTGTTTCCGTATTAATAAAAATCTCTAATTAATATATTGATCTATCTTCTAATAAATAATTCATACAGAACTTTTAAAACAATATTAACATTTCTCAACAATTTAAAATTTTTTTTTATTTACCTACCTTACAACAAGTAATTAAAATTTCTAATATTTACCATATCTAATAACAACTACTACTTTTTTTAGTATTTAGAAAAAATATAAAATAAATCATAATTAAGTCTTCTAGTTTCATTTTTAATTTTTTTCATATAATTAATACATCTAATCAGTACATTGATATATCTCTCTGTATAAGTCAGACACCAATAAAAAATATCATCGTCAATTTATCGCACTAAAGTTTTATTTATCAAATTATCAACAATAACTATTTTTATAAGAAAGTATAAAACAATTCACAACTATCTATTCTGATTATGTTTTTTTTGTTTTTTTATTTCAACATCAATAAACCTCTCTTAAATACATTGATCTCGCTACTTATAATTGTAACATCCCATTTTTGAGATAGATACGTGGAATTATTTCATTGGATTAATTATTTAAATTGGGACCCAGTGATATAAATTTGTATTTTGAATTAGTGGGATCGAGTATTGGGTGTCGGACCGAGTAAAAACCAAAATCGTATATATATTGGCTGATTCTTTGTTCCTTTTATTCATTCCAAATCCAGAGCTCAAAGGTGTATGTGTGTGTAATTGAATTTCAGTGAGAAAGCAGTAGCAAAGGAGATTGTAACCTGGGATTTGAGTTACCAACCTTCTTATCATCTTGCTACATCATATTCAAGTAAGTGAAGCTCCAAATTTGTGGGATTTATGTGTTAGTTGTTATCAAGTGATTAAAGTAAGTTTATATATGTGTTTTATTGAGTTTTTGGTCAAATTCGTAAGCTAAAATCGAGCAAAAATCGGGTTTTGAGGTGTGAAATCAATGCTGTCAAAAAACAGTGGCTGACAGTCAGTTTACGCGGCCACGTAGGGTTTGCTACGCGGCAGCGTAAGTATTTGTTTACAAGCCCGTGTAAAAAGCTACAGGGTGGTGTAAAGATGAGCTACACGCCCGCGTGGGTTTTGTTACGCGACCGCGTGGGTTGCAGTCACACCATCTTGTAAAAATCCTACACCACCGCGTAAGGAGACTGCTACGCCACCGCGTAAGAAATCCTACACGGCCGCGTGAGAATTCAGAAAAATAAGCATATTTTAAGCGTTTATTTAGGGATGAATTAGTGATATTGGGTTGTTCCTTTGTGTTTCTAGGGTCTCGAGTTGATAGGGTCGGGATACGGGCAGGGAACCGAGACTTAAGGAAAGAGATTTCAGGGTCAGGTGAGTTTGCATGCTTTTCTGAGATAATTGTACGATTATTTATTTATACTTGCATGGCCTTTTTCTGAGCTTTCTTTATGAGATTATTATGAGTTTATTACGAGTTTTATTACTGAGATACTGTCATGCATGTATATTGTGTTTATTGTGAACTGAGTTTTACTATATGAGATTTGAGACACACGAGCTATCGAGTTACTAAACCGTACGGCTGGGCAGGGGTTGGGTCGCTCCCAATTCCCTTTTGAGTCCTGACGACTGCTTTGTGCGGTCTAGGGATTTGGGTACGTGGATTCATCCACACGAGTTGAGTACCTATTGAGCTACTTTGTGGGATCTCATATTCTTGTTCAGTAGAGAATGCTGAACGTTTTATTATCGAGTTATTTATTTATTGAGCTTTATAATCGTACGCTAACCCTTGCATTCTCACCAGCTTTAGCTGACCGGTGTGTGTTGTTGTGTGTATCCCAGGTGACCGGACTCCTAGTAGGCCTGCTGGACCGAAGTAGGTTTACATTTTCTGTGATCGAGGAGTTAGCTACCTTTCATAGAGGTAGTTATATTTTGGGGACTGTTTGTATATACTTCGGATAGGTTGTATTATATTCAGGGATTTCCGTGACTGTTGTTGTGTAATTAATGTTTTAAAATTATCGGGTTTTCATGTATGTATCTTGGGAATAGTGTAGGGATTATTATATTATGTCACAGATGATGTGTTATTTACGTGGCATTATGGATTAGTTCGAGGGTGTTACAATAATTCATGCACTAATCTATATACTTACTAATAAACAGTTAAGTAAAATTTTCATTTGTCATCCATTAAAAGATGTAAGTTGTCATCTTCTAAATTTGAAATTTATAAATTGTAACCATTCAATTTATAAGGGCCTTTCAGATTAAAATTTTAAAATTAAAATTCAAAGTAGAATTTATTACAATTAAACTATAATTATCTCTATTATTAAAAATTTAATACTTCAAATAAAAATAATATTTATTATTAATTTTTCTAGAATCCAACTAGGGGTGTAAATGAGCCGAGCTACTCGAGCTCGACTCGTTAAAAGCTCGAAAAAAGCTCGAATTAAACGAGCCCAAGCCGAGCTCGAGCCTAAATTCAAGCTCGTTTAATAAACGAGCCGAGCCCGAGCTTCACATATCGAGCTCGCGAGCCTAAACGAGCTTAAACGAGCTTATATATAAATATATTTTTAAATTAATAAATATATAATATATAAATTAATAAATATAAATATATTAAAATAAAAAATTATACATATTATTTGAAAAGATTATTTAAAAACTAATTAAAAAATAAAAATATATAATAAACGAGTCGAGCCCGAGCCGAGCTCGAGCTTTGAAAATTATTCACGAGCCGAGCTCAAGCTTTACATACAAAACTCGAAACGAGCCGAGCTCGAGCTCGAGCCTGATAATTTTAAACGAGCCGAGCTCGAGCTTAAACGGGCTCGGCTCGACTCGTTTACACCCCTAAATCCAACCCATGTAATACATGTTTATGCCCACGTCTCAATCGTCCTCCCGAAGGGATATGTGCATCTAAAAGATCTTTAATATTGTGCTCAATCCCAAAGTTAGTTCTATACATATGTCGAGCAATGAGAAAACTAGTAAATATATTGTTAGAGAAAGCAAAAGAAAAACAAGAAATGATCCATACTGTGAATTTAGTATAATTAGTTTTTACTTAGTTTAAATATATTGCTTTTTAAATACTAACTATTTGACATATTATTTATAAGAAGTACATTGTTAAAGAATAAATTATAGTGTAGAATTTCATACATGTACTTATAAAACTTCATTATTACACATATATATATTTTCGTAAATTGTTTATTACGCATATATCTTTCTAACTCTTCAAAACTCTCATATACGTCCAAATATCTAATTAATTATTATTAAATCATTTAAAGATTCAAAATATTATCTTTTTAATTATTTCATTTATTAATTTCCAAAGTATTGATCCCTCCCTTAAAAAATATAAAATTGCTTATTACACATATATCGTTGTAAATTTTCTCATCATGCATATATCAATCCATCTTTCTTAACATTTATATAACTCTCATATATGTCAATATTTGATTACAACAAAAATCAAACAATGACATGGATTTACTACTCATTTTCACACGGCAGTTTCGATCGTAACAAAAAATAGAAAAAGTGATTGAATTATATCCTAATTGAACAACCACTACACGCCGGAAGGAATCAATTTCATCAAATAGAAGGAAGTTGACTAGAGGAAAATGTAGAGACCGGTCGTTTTTTTGGCTTGGGGTTTTGGAGATTGGTGGGGTTTTTTTTGTTCGGGATTGGGTAATTTGGGAATTTAATAAATGGAAGAATTAAAAATGTAATGCTTTAAAATTTTGAATAATTGATTAAATATTTGGACCTATATGAGAGTTTTCAAGGTTTGGAATGATATATAGACACAATAACGAAGTTTACAAAAATATATGTGTAATAATGATATTTTACAAGAATGTGTAGGAAATTCTTCCATTTATATTATTATTGGTCTTATTATTAATTTTATTTGGGGTTAATATTGAAAAAACCCCACTGACTTTCATGTAATTATCGATTAAGTCACTGAACTTTTTTTCCGAGTGTTTAAGTCTCTAAACAAATTTTGTGTTATTCAAAACTATATATTTTTAACCTGCTACCTGCTTAACAGGTAAAACAGCTAGTTTCTCGAATAGTTTATTATTAAAACAAACCAACTTTCTTTTCCAATTTTCATGATTAAGTCACTGGACTTTCTTTTTTCTTGTTTAGGTCACTATACCGTTTACCGGTTAGTGACCTGCTAAACAGGTCAAATATATAGTTTTGAATAAGACAAAAATTGTTCACGGACTTAAACACTCGTAAAAAAAGTACAGTGACTTAATCGATAAATTCACGAAAGTTCGTTGGATTTTTTGAATATCAACCTTTTTATTTATTGTAGTATATCTTCTCTCATTATCAACATTGCTCAATGGATGGATATGAATATATTCAAAGTGCATCCGTACGGCCGTACCAGACTAGGTTTCTCCCCATTCCATTTTTGTTAATAAATGAACTACAAGAATCCTATGTTGTTATTTCTACCGAACCCCAATCAAATTTTTTATATGTTTTTTGTTTGTACTTTAGGATTGATGGGTATTTGGATTTGTGTTTAAACAAAAATGATTTTCCAAAAAGTTATATAGAATAATAGAAAAAACATCAAATTCAAGCTTTAATAAAAAGATGTGTTTTAACGAAATAAAAAATGAATTAAACGTTAAAGTAAAAGAGTAAGTCTCATTATGAACTTTTCTTTTGCGGTTTCAAAATGTAAAAAACATGAAAAATACTATCTAAAGTATCTATCTATACTATTAAAAGAGTAACTATACTCATTTCTGGTGAAGCCACGTGTCGTCACCATGAATCGACACGTGGCAGTTATAGATTTTAAAAATAATAAAGAAATTTAAATCAAATCTATCCAAATCTAATATAATCCACTTTCAAATTCAAATCAAATCAAATCAAACAAAATCTAATACTCTACTAACTTATTAATTAAATCTATCCAAATCTAATATAATCCACTTTTGAATTCAAATCAAATCAAATCAAACAAAATCTAATAATCTATTAACTTATTAATTATAAGATAATATAATAAAAGTTTAAAAATTATATAAGAAAATAATTACTCTTCATATATATTTAGCAATATACAAAATTAGTAGGTCATAATAAATAATAATATCACCTTATATACTTTTGTTTAAAAAATAATATTTATATCTTTATCTTTTTATTTATTATATTTTATATATATTAAAAATATCCGCGTAATACGCGGGTAATAAACTAGTATCTATTATAGAATTAAAATTTTCCCTCATTTATTATTTACTTTGCATTAAATGACTTAAATAGAAATTACAAAAGGTTAGACAAGGCCTATCAAAGCAACGTGGGAATAAATATTGAACACATATAAAATATTATCCATTAATACACCCCTAAAGTTTGAGCGGGAGTCCTTCAAACACTTAAACTGGAACGAAAGTCAAGAAATGGTGAAGTGGAAAGGCCTTTGGTGAAAATCTTAGCATATTGATATCGGGAAGGAACGTGGATAACGCGAACCTGAACCGCGACAATGTAGATCCCGAACGAAATGGATATCAATGTCAATGTGTTTGGTACGATGATGTTACATCGGGTTGGAAGACATGTGAACTACACTTACATTATCATATTAAACCAGAGTAACTGATGAGATGGGAGAATGCAGTTCTTTAAGAAGATTGTGTAGCCAAAGAGGTTTCAGCGACTATGTTAGCAACACCACGGTATTCTGAAACACCCATCCTAAATTCTATAGAACGATTACAGGATCTCTACGTTATAAGCACCTCAAAATACGGGATAATTAAAACTTTCTCAAAGGATAATATATAGTGCAGACAACTATCCAAAAACATAATCAGAGTACGCTTACAAAATCAGAGTATTGATATAACATGTCAATCTTAATTAATAAATTCTAAGGATCTACCCGATCCCAAAAGTATCATAATAAAAGTCAAGGCATGAGAATCTCGAAAGCATCTCTATCTCTTCAACACGTAGTTCAACATCAGTGAGAACTCTGGCCCATAGTGGCCTTGCCCTTATCGGCAGGACCTGTAAAATATAAGTCCCCCAATGGGGTAAGCAATCGCCTAGCGAGTAACAAATTTAAAAACACAACATACACATATAACAATTGTAGAATAATTGTTGGACATAGATACAATATACTACAGTTCCGGCTCGCCCGGAATAATTCACGGCTCGCCCGTGGAGACATATCTAGGCATGCGGCTCGCCCGACATGCTAGCGCACCGACTCGCTCGGTGTGTTTTTTGCCACACGAAGTAGCATCACACTCTCATAGATGTCTCATAATATCTCCATCACAGTATGCATACTGGAGTATCTCGCATATAGACTCATGGTAATAATTTAACATGGCAAAGCAATCTCAATAATTTTATCATGGCAATATAAAAGAATTCTCATGGCAATCATAATAAGTCAGATATCACGTTCAAGTAGTCACATATGAATATTACGCATTTAAATAAGTTACTCACCTAGCCTGTAAATCAGCACGTTCCATAGTTTCCCTCAATCTTGAAGTTTGGTATAAACTATAGCAATAATATTCAAGCTCTAGCCAAAGCCCAACACAACACTACTGTAGTCCTCAAGATTATAGATGGAAAACAAATGAAGGAGATGAAGCTTCTCTTCCAAGACCCAAGTTCCAACCCTCACTCACTCTCCAACAACATTTCTTCTAAGGTTAAAAATATTGATTTTGGCAATAGAATAGTGGATTCAAAGGTGGGATTATATAGAATATGAATATGACAAGAATGAGACATTCTCTTATAAAGAAAAAGCCTTCATTGGCTTAGCCAAAAGATGGTGAAAATGTCATGCTTCATGTCCCCAAGAGATGACAAAATTTGAATATTTCAAAAAAGGATAAAATTTTAATGTCAATTTCTTGAATAAGTTATCAAACTATTCTATCAATTTAGGCATTTAACTTTTTATTTCTATTTCACATTTTGAATACTTTAAATGTTCATCATACTAATTATATAATCTAAATTTTGGGATGTTACAGTATTCAGCCTCAACACTGGAACGAGAAATGGTTTTCTGATGTTTGGACGACCAGGATAGCAGATTGCTACCAAGGAAGAGCCAGAATCCAGAATCGAGCATCGAATGTCCACGCATTCAGCCTAATAAGCATCAGAATAGGTGGTAAGAGAAGGCGTGACTGAAACATAAAGCTGCAAACCATGATCTGTAGTGCCTTTAACATACCGAAGTATACGCTTAAGAGCGAGTAGATGAGTCTCCCAATGGTCATGCATGTGTAGGCAAATCTGTTGAATGACATATGTCAAGTCAGACCGAGTAGATGTAAGGTACTATAAAGCCCCAGCAAAGCTACGGTATAAGGTAGGATTAGCAACTTGAGAACCGAAGGACCTGAGTTTGTGGTCAGTGTCAACAGGAGTCTTATAGGGGTTAGAATTTGTCATATGAGCCCGTTTCAGGATTTCAAATGCATACTGACTAGTGAGACTGAGATAAGAACATGCCTGAATCAGTGCAAGTGATCGAGGTGCCAAGAAAGTAATTCAATGGGCCTGAATCCGTCATAGATTACTTATGATGTAGTGAATGAATGACACACTGTAAAAGAGTGGCAGATGAGATCGTAAGGATATTGTCATCAACATATAACAGTAGACAGGCAATGTCATCCTTGCGCTGATAGATGAAGAGAGAAGAGTCAAATCTGTTGTGAGTAAAACCCACCCGAGTGGCATATAAGGCAAATCGTTGAAACTAGGTCCGAAGAGCCTGTTTAAGACCATATAGAGACTTTTGCAGCAAACATACATAATCTGGATGAGTCGAGTCAATAAATCCCGAAGGTTGGTGCATAAAGATTGTCTCAGAAAGAGTCATGTAAGAAAGCATTCTTGACGTCTAGTTGATAAACTGGCCAATTACGAGAGAGACCAGACTGAAAACTGTACATATTGTGGCTGGTTTAACAACCGGACTGAAGGTTTCATCACAATCCACATTAGGTTGTTGGCTTCGATCATTTGCCACTAATCATGCTTTGTATGTGCCTAGAAATCCATCTTCATGTAGCTTATGTTTATAGAGCCACATTGAACATACAATATTAGCATTAGGAGGACGGATTACAATCATGGGTTTTAAAATTTTGTATCTTTTTCTTGTTTGATTTTACGAGAAAATTTGGTTTAGAGTTAAGTATGATTTGATTTTGATCTTGAATTGCTATAAGGACGATATAATTTAATTTAAATTTATAGATAATATTATATAATAAATAAATTTGACATTGAAATATATCAAAATATAGATTTTCTATCTTCCATCTTTAATCTTCTGTTAAAAAGTAAGAAACACATGACTTTTATTTTCTTTCTTGCTTCTTCTAAAAACAACCTATTTTACATTTATTTATGTTATACCATCGTAATACCAAGTTGTCACAATTAAAATCTGAATTAAAAAATACTTAATTAAAAATATATTTTTGAAACCGTTAAACTAAAATGGTCCTCATTGTGACAAGACATATCTTCATGTCAAGGAAGGTGAGCTAGGTTACCTACATATGGGATCATCATCAATTTTAATTTATAAAAAATTATTAAATTAAAAAGTTCATAGCCCTCAACGTATTATTAAATTATAAAATAAAGACTAAGATTCATGGTAAGTTTTATTTATCTTTTATAAAGAAAATTTTGATTGATACCAATTTTAAAAAATAAGAAATAAACTCAAAATACTTCTAAAAATAAATTATAGTACACAAATAAAAAATACAATATATAAATGAAATAACAAACAATGTTGAAAAGAAACGAGACCGAGACTCGTATTTGATACTTTTATCTTATACGTATTCGAGTATGTTTTTCAAGATACAACAATTGAAAGAGTATGTGCTAATGGGGTTGACCAACTTATAAGATTCGATTACATAACATGGTTTTATGATAATGACTACAAAGTATATCAGTATATTACAACACAAATTATTTTAATTGAAATTATAAAGTATTTGCTAATATAAATAACAAGTAATTAATGAGTTACTAATATTTAATAATTTGCTTAGGCCATCTTCATACTTCAGAAACATGTGAGTTTGGCAAAGAAAATTTAGCTCCAATGTTATCCTTTATTTCTCTAAATATGAAAAATATTTTTCACACTTACATAACACCTCATACCAAATGGACTAAACTCCTTGATTTAATGATATGAATTTAAGTTACTTGCTCTCGTATTGATTTAATAACTCGAATTTTATATTATCAAATATTTTAATCACTAAAAGAAGAACCTCATGTAAATACCATGGAATAAGGTTTGATCCTATTCATGGAGATTCCATAAATATTCCATTCCAAAAATGGAAACAATTGGGGTTTTTTTAGAAATTGGCACTCACTCCAGCCGACTGGATCGCTCGCCCGGGACGGACTCGTTTGCTGCGGACTTATCGCTCGCCCGGGACGGACTCGCTTGCTGCTGGTTTTTGTCGATCTGTTGATCGACTCGGTGTTTTAACAGTCATCCTAATTTAATATAAACACACTTATCCGGCTCAAGTTTAACCCAAAAGTTTAATAAAATCACTCGATTTATTAGGTTAAAATGTACATCAATAAATCGCCTAATCAATCCAATGTTACGAAATTTACTAACCTCATGTTAATTGACCTAATCAGATAATTAATGACTAAATAATTAGTAATCGAGCAATCTCGATACTAGAAAATTCCTACTCCCGTCCAAATAATTAAGGCTATATCAATAAATAAATTTGACAACGTAAACTCATAATATCAAATTTTAACAGGTTCATAGAATTCGTTTAGTAAACTTAGGTTAGTATGTTAAACTAGACAACTAATTACTACTTAACTTAGTACTTACTAATTAATTCATTACTTTTTAGCATAGCCCAAAAAAAAGGATTAATGTCCAGCCCAAAATTCATAAGCCCAACATTAATTAATATGTTTATTTAACCTTAACCCATCTAACTGGCCCAATGTATGTGAAAATATCCCCTCCCCGTTGCATAAAAGTGTACGGAAATTTTTTTGATTCATTTCAAACCCATTAATTAATATGTTTAATTAACCCTATCCCATTTAGTTTTTATACATGTTTCTATCACTTCTATGGGAAAATTTTGGATTCTTTTTAAACCCATTTAAAGCCCACCATTGTTATATGCATTTTGAAGCTTTTAACACAAAATAAAGAAGATGGTAGGTATACAGATAATAAGGTTTGATGCTCATTTTCAGATTATAACTTCATTTTAATCATAATTTGATGATTAGAAATAACTAGCAAAATAGGTGATGGAAATTAATTAAAATGGAGTACCCCAAATTCAAGAATGATGATATGATGTTAGGATGGAGAAGAAGATGCTGCTTTTTAGGGGTGACAATCTTGACCCAACGGGCCGAACAATTAAATGGACTTATTGTAAAAAATTAAGATAGAACATAATTTTTTTTAAAATGAAAATTTATAAAACGGTGTATTAAAAAAATTGTTCTTTGAAAAAAAGTTCAAGATTATATAAAATTTATAACTTTTGGTCATCAACCCGTTTGACCCATTTGTTTGAATGGGCTCAAATTGCCACCCTTGCTTCAAATGCTAAATTCTTCATGATTTCAACTTCCAAATAATTTTCCAGGTTCATATATGTGTGAGAAAGGTGATGAAATTATGATTAGGAATTGGAAGAATTAGAGCATCAATATTCAGTCAGGACTTAGGATCTCCCATTTGTAGTTATTTGTTATGATTGTTTATTATATACTACTAATCCAATAAATTAAATACTTCATCATTCATTAACGTGTGTTTTAAACACTAATATTATTTGTAATCAGATTCTTCATTTTAAACACTCATCCTTCGATCCTGTAAAATGTTTAAACAAGTGAAAGGTAAGCCTAAGCTTAGTGAGATATAGATTAATTATCTAACACAATAAGCATATTAGTCAAATAAGTCAAGATATATCAAATAAGATCATGTGTATATGTTGAAACCGAGTCTAAACGTTAATTGAACAATGTAGTGTAACCTTAATTCTTATATGGGACCTCACGACTGATCAATTCAAGGGAATCACACATCCATAAAGAATGAATGAATCAATCTCAATAGGTAGTCGTCACGGGACCTACCCGTTGACAGATATTTGTCATGTCATAAGTCTGACGCGTGTCTTGTAGTCTCAATAAACAGAATAATCAAATCGGTGCTAACAATGGTTAGAAGAGAATTCAATGGGATCATATGAGAATAATAAAGTCAGAGTGAACAAATCAAATTTAAGTCAGTTAGAACTTGCATTAATCAAATGTCAGATAAACTAAGTAAGTTCATACATGAATAAGTAAAGCGACTAGTGAGCTGCAAAATCAAACATCATGTCTGATTAGATTTCAACATAGTTATATGCAGATATGTTCATAAAAATCCGAATCCGAGCATCTGAAATGAAAATTCGATCCGAAACTAACCCGAATTTCGGATATCCAAAATTTCAGATTCTGATAGTAAAATTCTACATTTTCGGATATCCGAAAATCCAAAAAAAATTATTTTTTTAAATTTATATATCTTTAGTATGTATTATTTACATAATATTGAATGTTTATTATTATTTTAATGTATATTTTTTTAGTTTTATCTTGATTTTGTAGATTTATTAACTAATATTCTATATATTTTAGTTTTTTGAATCTTTTAAAGTCGTTTTAAGTAAAATAATTTCTGATACATATAGTTTGTGATTTATTTATCTTTAATATGTACTAGTTTATAAACCCATGTATAACATGTGTATAAATTTAAAAAACTAATTTCATTAATTTTGTAGGATAATTTTTAAATTTTTTTTTATCAAATTTATAATATCTACTTATATAATATAATAAACTTAAATATAAATAAATAAAATTATCATTCAAATTCAAATTTGGGTTTTATATTAGATAAGATTTAGTGTATATTTAGATTTGATTATATATTATTTAAATTGTTTATTATATGGATTAATTATGGATTTAAATATATAAATTCCAAATGGCGGTAGGAGGTGATACCACATGGCAATAGCAAATGACGACATGTGGCAAAATAGTCACTCTTTTAATAGTATTTATAGATTTGGATATATGAATTTGTATTTTAGATATTTAAAATTTTAATTTATTTTAAATAATAAAAAAATATGAATTTCGGAAATTCGGATAATTCGATATCCGAATCCGAAATTTCGAATGGATGACAAAAATCACGATACTCACTTACTTATATAGCAAATTAAACCCACAAGCTCAATTCAAGTCATTAATTGAGCCTCAATCGTCAAAAATTGTCTAAAAATAAGTCATTAATTAAGCAGTTGTATATCGCTTTTTAAGTAAACAAAGTATTTATTTTGGTAACCTCATTTAATTTAAAATTTTTGCTCAATCCCAAGAAACCTCTCCAACACAAAATAGGTAACCTCATTAAATTTAAAATTCAAAAAGATGTACACTTATCACAATCTTTTTGGTTCCCTATAAAAAAAATTTTGCTTAATTCCAAGAAATTCTCTCTCAACACAAAGTGTTTTTTTTTTTTTTGTGATGAAGCAAAATTTTTTGAAAGGAACCAATAATAACATGACACGTGAATATCTTTTTGAATTTTAAAATAATTAAACACTTGGAGTAATGATGGTCTATTTGTGTTACGAGTTTGAGTAAAGAAATAGTATATTAAGGAATACCTAAAATTTTGGGATAAAAAAAGTAAGGTGCTGTTTGTTTTTAAAGAGATTGATATTTGTAATCTGCGGATTTAGCTGTAAATATCTGCGATCAGAAAAGATGGTCTAAAAGTCTGCGGTCTTTGCAGACGCGAAAAGAACTTTGAAGACGCGGACAGACGAAAAAAAACAAACGCAATTCCATGTAAAAGCTCTTCTCGTGTCTTCAATTTCGTAGACATAAAAGGTTCGAAGATCTTTTCTAAAAAAACAAACATGGCTTAAGAGTAAGACAGAATAGATATTTTGTCTTCATCCCTTGAGTTTTTGATACCTCTTAATAATTACAATATAGAAATCTTAATTGATAATTTGATAGATCTTTCATTATATTATTTTTTAAGTTACAACTATACCGTTTTACCAAACATTTTTATAAACTAAAAGCTTTTAGCTTTAACCAAAAGTAATTTTGTTTATATTCATAATCAAAGTTAAAACTTACCACTATAACCATTAATAAATTATTTATTCCCAATAGCATGATCTTACTTTAATATGCCACCCATAAAAAACAACAACTTGTAAAATTGTAGCTTGATGGAATATCTATCTCATCCACTATATTTCACAAGCAATAATTTAGTGATACATGACTCAAAATGATACATATAAGACATGTTTGTGATGGACTTTCTAATAAATTTTCTTTGTTAACATTGAACAAACCCCATCAACTTTTTTCATTTTTGTGATTAAAGTCTCTATTTTTTTTTTCTTATTGTTTAAGTCCTTAAACTATTTTCTCATGTTCAAAAGTGTATATTTGACATGTTTGACCGGTTACCAAACAAGTAATATAAGTTCTTTCACTTGACTAATATTCGGATAAAAACCATCTTTTCATATTTTAGCAATAAAATCCCTAATTTTATTAATTTATTGATTGTATTTTACCGGCTAAATTGTAGCTGGTAAAATAATATATTTTTTAAATAAAACAAACAAAGTTTAAGAACTTAAACAATCAGAAAAAAAGTTGGAACTTAATTGAGAAGATAATAAAAGTTAATTGAGTTTTTTTCAATATTAACCCCAACTTTTTTATGCATAGTATAAAATATTCTTTATTTTTTTTAATTTTCTATTTATTTTATTTATTATCGCATTTGATTTTACAAAAATCTCATGTATCCCCATTAAAAGGAAAATTCATATAAAAAACCAACGCACTATCAGTATTTTTCGAATAAGTCATTGTACCAAAAATGTTTGTACAAAACTCTCAATTTAAAAATATGTTCGTAAAAATCACTACACATAAAATGTTTCCATAAAAGTACTTTAACTTAACAAAATCTTATGAAAAACTTCTGAAAAATCCTTTAAAAAAATCTCATAAAACAACACAATTCGTAAAAAATTTCAAGTTGAATGACTTTTATGGAAACGTTTTTGATACTGTGACTTAATCGAAAAATATCAAAAGTATGTTGATTTTTTGTATAATTTTTTCTTAAAACTTATATACAACATACATATCATATTACTCAGTCTTCATATATGATAATACGAACATGCTTTAAATATATTTGATATTTTCTAACTTTTAAAATATACATGCATATGAATTTGACCTTTTAATTTTTCCTGATATTGTCTTTTTACATGCCAAAACGGCAAAAAGCCTAGAATAAATTGTAATTTCTGGTTTTATTAAGGAGGTACCATGTGACAGCTATTAAACTAGTTTTTATCTCGGTTTAGCCACTAAACTATGTTTTGTATACATATTTAGTCACTAAATAAATTTTTACCGATTTAGTCACTTAAATTGTTCAGACTTAACCACTGAACCATCATATTTTGTAGTAATTTAGCCATCAATTTAATACATTTCCTTTAAAGTAGAACAATACACTAAAGTTTAGTGGCTATAACAAAACAAAAAATAATTTAATGACTAATTAAATTAGACAAATTTAAAAGTTGAATGACCAAAATAATACTTACCCTTTTATTAATCAATGCTTTTGAATTTTAATTATTAAATTTCTTTAAGTAAAAAAGTTAAAACTTTTAGACTGCGTGACAATGCACGGTTAAAAAAAATTGTTTTTATTAAAACAATGGAATAACCGCTTACAAATGTAGCTAACTTTTAGGCTATGCTTGGCAGAGAGCTTTTAGGAGCTTTTGTTTTTAAAAAGTTCTACTAAAAACTAAAAGTCTCGTTTGGAAGGAAAAGATAAAGTTTTCATTTTCTAAAAAAAAGTTCTTTTATAAAAAGCTAGTAGAAGTAGCTTTTCAAAAGCTCTAGAGCTTTTGGTCAAATATTTACTTTTTTACCCTCCTACTAATCATAAACTACCACATTTAATTAATATTAATGTCCTTTTACATAATTTAATACTAAAAACTACAGCTACAGCTACTTTTACCAAACACATTTATAAAACTAAAAGCTCCAACTCTTTTAAAAAGTTTCAGCTCTCAAAAGCTTCAACTATTAAAAGTTCTACCTCTTTTAAAAACAAAAGGCTACAACTAGTTTTGTCAAACATACGTTTTAAAGTTTTACTCCCTCCGTCCCATTTTAAATGTCCAGACAAAAGCATAGAGTTTAAGAAAAGTAGGTAATTATTATTCTATTTTATACTTAAATGACAATTATACACTTATTTATTTATTTAATCAATTTTTGAAAAAGATAACTATATTATAAACATAAGGTTATTATTGAAATTTTATACACTATTATAATCTATTTTTGGAAGTTGACATTTATTATGAGACAATTTAAAATATAAATATGAACATTTAAAATGGAACGGAGGGAGTATCATATAAGACAATAAAATGTATTTAGATATGAACATGATAAAAAAAATTTACCATTTAAGGCAACTAATTGCCTTATATGAGTAAAAAATAATTTAATACATATTTGACCAATCAACTATCGAATATGACTTAAATTATTTTTTATACACATCTAACAATTTTATTTAATTGTTCGTTCTATATATCAGGGAAAGTGACCCATCAAACCAATTATTATGCGGACGTGATATTCTAGATGACGTGGACATCACAAGTGCAAAGTTGATGTTTTATTTGTATCAACGATCTATCAATTTTTTTTAGATTTTAACCATTAAACATTCATTTAGACCAATTATCTGTTTAAGTCCATTTTGATCATTCTATCTTCTTATTTTTCGTTTTGATCCACTCTCACTAACAAACAATGAATTTCGTTTATTATATTAAATTGGACCACTGTGATAAACATTTTATGACAAACTTATTATTCATATTTTCAGATATTATCGTGGTCTATAGTTCTACCAACAAACCACAATGGTATCCAAAAATTCATGTAAGTATCATTAGTTATTTATGTATAGAGTTATCTATATAATTATCTCAATGTTTAAGTAAATACCCGATAAACAAAAATACATCTTTTATATGATAATTATCTGTAGGTTCTAAAATTATATCCTAATATCTCAAGTGTATCTGTAATTCTATAAAGGGATGTGAATACTTTTTTTTTTCAATGTTTGTATGTTTTATATTAACAAGTTGTTAATTACATACAAGTTTGGATTGCAAAAAAAAGTGATACTGAGATGATAGATGAACAACAGTTTTAACTAGCCTAAGACACATAAGTGGGTGTTTGGTTCATAGATTTCCTAGAATTCATTGAGATTTGCATATAAAATTATGTGTTTAGTTCACAGATTTCAGTAATTATTTAAAATTCCTAAGATTTCATGAATCCACTAAAACTCACTCTTTGATACAATTTTTAAAAGAATGTTACTGTTCACGAATATTTAAAACATTAGATAAATAATATATATACGTATATATATATGTGTGTGTGTGTGTCTATATATATATATATATATATATATATATATATATATATATATATATATATATATATATATATATATATATATATATAGGTTCAAGTGAGTACCACCTATTACACAGCGCACCCGAATGTACCACTCGTAAAATTATTTTTTTTGAAGTTTTTTTTCACAAACCTGTTTTAATTAACATTACACAGATGATATATGAATTTCACGCAAATTCGAATACTCTAACTGCATGAAATCATACATCACATATATGCATGTTCACATACATTCAAAATTATGTAAGTGTACGTTCACATATTTTTTTAGAAGCTTGGAGATGTGAATGTATGTGAAATTTACATATGATCTTCACAATGTTAATTAAAACATGTTTATAAAAAAATTAATTTTTTTTAAAGGCGGTATCTTCTGATGCACTGCATAGGGAATGATATTCTCTCGAATCATATATACATACATACATACATACATACATACATACATACATACATACATACATACATACATACATACATACATACATACATACATACATACATATATATATATATATATATATATATATATATATATATATATATATATATATATATATATAAACAAATAAATGTATTGTTATATTATTTTTTACAAGAATTAATATTACACAGTTAAATTTTAAGTTTACATATATTTTATCTAACAAATTATTTATTAAAAACTATCACGGTGTGTTTGGTACATTGAAAAGAAACGAGGAGAAATATAAATCGAAATGCAGGAGAAATTGAATTGAAGAGAAATGAAAATGGGTGAAAATTGAAATTGTGTATCTTGTTTGGTATCAAAAGAGAAATAAAAAGAAGAAATGATGACTCAGACGGAACAGAGACACAAGACAGTCAATTCTCTACCAAATTTAAAGAATTACGTTTCTTCATATTTAGCCTTCAAACAATTCCCGGATAATTCAATTCTTCGTCCAAATCCCAAACAAGAGAAAACACAATTATTCCCCCTCAAATCTCTCTATCAAACCGTCTTTCAATGTAATACGCTTACAAAGCTAAAGGATAATTACAAACTGTGTGTTTAATAAATATTCGATTCAAGGAATATTTTCATACGAAGATTCCACTACATCATTATTTAATATCATTCTTCTTTTAGTTTTTTTATCCTAATTAAGCATGCGTAACGTTATAAAATATTGAACCATAAATATCTAACAAAATATAAATAACTTAATTAATGTTGATTCCACTTTTTATACCACCATATACAGTTTTTTTTGATTTCCACGTCAATAAGATTGACTAGATTAGTCACAAAAATAAGACAAAATTACATGAATGGTCCCTATATTTTAGATGGAATTATGGTTTTAGTTCTTCAAATAATTTTATAATACCACTAGTCCCTAAAATTAAAAGGTTGTATCATTTTAATTCCTGAAACTAACAGCGGTTGACTTGAGCCATTGGACTTAGTGACATTTTTGTCCTTCGGTTTTTCATGGATCAGTTCTGTAACTTTTCATACTTTCTTATTGTTTATTATTCTTTCTTTTTTCGCTTTTTCATTATATTATAATTTATTTAATATATAATTTTGAATCATTTAATTATCCAAATGTAACATTTAGTTTTTTTAATTAATATTTTTAATTTTTCTGTTCATTGTTATTTTTAGTGTTAACTTTTTTTATATTACTAATAAATATTTATTTAAGATATTATATGATAGATCTGCATGTTTTTTTTTCATGTGGTTATTGAAAATCCAAATATTTCTTCATTCTATTTTCCATTTAGAAAAATTAAAAAGAAATTAGTTGTAGTTTTTTTTGTTTAAAAAATGTAAAATAGGAATATTTCGATTCTTTTTTTGCATTGAAAAATTTCTAAATAAGGGCGTGTTGAAGTTTTTTCCATCATTCGAACAAAGTATAATAAAAATGGTTCATAGTTTCTTTATTGAAAAATACTTAATCAAAAAATTAAATTCTAAAATGGTTAGATAATATGAAAAATCAAAATGGTTCGTCGTTTCTTGATCTAAAAAATTAATAAAATTGGGATGATTTATTTTTTCATCGACATTTAATTAAAATCGGAATGGTTCTTTTGTTTAAAAAATCATAATGGTTTATCGTTTTTTGACCAAAAGAATTAAAGTCAGAATAATTCATCATTTTTTTATCTAATAAATTAAAATCGGAATATAGAGAGAGTGTGAGAGAGAGAGAGTGTGTGTATGGTTCAGTGGAGAATAATAATCTATCCGAAACCAATGGAGAACCATATATAAATGCGTCACAATTCCCGCATAATACATCATTCGTGCATGATTTATCTAATTCGCACATGATGCATCATGATTCATGAGTGACGCATCACCTGATCTAACGAGTATAAATGATTCTTCTATGGTTATTTTTTAAACTCTCCCCCTCCCCCCCCCCCCCCCCCACACACCACACACCACACACACACACACATATATATATATATATATATATATATATATATATATATATATATATTTATTTATTTATAATTTGATCATTAGTGTACCCCTTGTGAATGATTATTCACATAAACATGTTTACATCAAATTTATAAGATTTTTTTATCAAAAGAATGATAAATCTATACTAGGATTTGAAATATAAATTTGGTAAATGATTGAAAAAAATTATGTGAATGATCATTCACATAAATAATTAGCATACACTAAATAATCAAACGTATCCCCTTGTGAATGATTATTTACATAAACCAAACTTGTAAGACTTTTTATCATTCACTTGGATTATCATTCACATAAAAAATTAAAAATATTTTATTTGACATAAAAAGATAATTATGAATAGCCTGCCAAACCTTTTTACACATGAGCATAATACTATATATATATATATATATATATATATAGGGTTGGGTTCCGGTAAGAACCATTGTTACCATGAAAACGTGAGAACCACTTCAAAATGCACAAATTTGTACTTCAAATGCACAAATTTTAAAATTAAAAGTTTTACTTAAAATCATTATTAGTCTTAAATATTAATAAATATCATAATTTAACACTAAAATTACATTCAAAACTTACATTCATTAAATTATAAACTAAATGCACAAATTTGAACATCAAATGCACAAATTTTCTTAAATGCACAATTCGTACATAAAATGGATAAATTATAGCATGAGATGCGTAAATTTTTACATGAAATGCATAAATATATCGAAAACATTTAATTTTAGTATCAAATGCACAATTTTAGAGTGGTTCTCACGTTCTCACGGTAACGAGGGGTTCTCATGTGAACCCAATCCTATATATATATATATATATATATATATATATATATAGTCAGGTTCAAAAAAGTACCTCTCGAAATCAAGTGCACCCGAAGGTACCAACCATTAAAAAAAATTAAATTTTTTTTCTCATAACCATGTTTAAATTAATGTTATACACATGATATATGAATTTCACATACATTCACACTTTCTGTGTCCTTAAAAATTATGTGAATGCTCAATGCATGTTTATGTGAATGGTCATCCATGTGAATGGTCATTTCACACAATGTGAATGGTGTGAATGACCATTCACATGATTTTTTTTTACCATTCACAAGATTTATGATGTTGCTTCTTTTGAAAAAAAGTCTTATAATGTTGTCTTATATATGTCTATTCAAAAAAAATAAATGTGAATGATCATTCACATTAGGGTACGCTGGAATCTTATAGGTACGCTGATGAACCTGATTATATATATATATATATATATATATATATATATATATATATATATATATATATATATATATATAAAATAAAAGAGAACACAAATTGCCCACATTTCATCTAAAAAGATGAATACATATTATTATTTTTAAAATAAAATAAAATATAAATATAATTCATTATTTTAAAGATAAATACATTTTTATTATTTTAAAATAAAATAAAGGATAAAAAAATCCATCATTTTAATTTCTATAAACATTAATAAATAATTAACTCTATCCAATATTTGACATTAAATAATAAAATAAATGATATGATATATAAGGAAAAAATATAATATTATTAAAAACATAAATCATAAAGATTATAACAATATTAAATATTTAAAAGTAAACATACTACAATATTAATAAAATCATATTTTATTAATAAAAGCCCAATCATCCATAATTAGATCATAATTATTTATGATATCTATTAAGCAAATAAATCAATAATACAAATATTGTTGTAGTTAAAAAGGTAAGATAAAACGTTGTTGCTATTATTAGTATAAATATAAAAAGTGTTGCTATTAATTGATGGTGAGATGTTATAGCAGGTTTGCAGATCGAAAATGGTTATAATCAGTAAAAAAATTTTAAATTTTTTAATATTAATGATAAAAAATAAATAATGTGGCTATAAACAGTAAACTACAAAAAGTTGTTATTTTTTACATATAATCCTAATAAAATATATTTAAACATTATTCTTTTAAATAAAACTGAATGTTAAATTATATCGATTAAACACATATAAATTTTGAAATAAAATATTTAAATTTGTTATAAAAAATGTAACTACTATTAAATCATAACTATGAAAAATAACAATATTATTATTGCATTTTTTAATACTATTTAATATTTATATGTTTCAATTATAAGTTTAAATAAATTTTATATAACCTATTATGTAACATCCCGTTTCTAGAATTATTGCGTGGATTTAATTTAGTGGATTAATTATATAATTGAGTTCGTGGATTTAATTGGGTTAAGTGGATATTAATTGTGAAATTGGGGTATCGGGTTCGGGTTATGGGGTCGGAACCCGCCGAAAATAGAAAATTATATGTACGTTCTCATCCTTATCTTCCTTCTTCTTTTGGAATGTGTGTGCAAAAGTGTGTGAGAGTGTGTGTGTTCGTGAAGTAGGAGCAGTAAGGGGGAAAAGCTTCTTTAATTGTTATCCAAGTGTAGGAATTGATCTCCAACTCCATTGTTGAGTGTTCTTGAGACTTGGAGGTAAGATTTCATGATTTTGGCTTCTAATTTTCGTGATATATGGTATTGGGTTTGTGTAAAATGTTGAAGTCTTGTAAAAAGGATCTTTATGTACTGGTTTTGGAGCAATTTTGTGGCTGGAATCGAAGTTATGGAGGGATTTTAACCCTCTGGACAGAACCAGATCGGCGAGCAGGGAAGGTGCAAACAGCCAGGGATCGCGGCCGCGATGCCCTGGGCGCGGTCGCGATGCGGCCGGAGCAGTGCGGGCGCGATGGGGGTGGAGCGCGGGCGTGTTCGGGGTCCGTGGGCCGGGGCTGTTGGGGTCGGGTTCGGAGGTTTTCGGGTTGAGTTCCGTTTGAAATTCTTGGGTTATGTCTCGTTGGGGTTCGTTTTAGTATTTGGGTTCCGTTAGGTTTATTTTGGGCCAGGTTCCATTTGAGAGTTTGGGTCGTAATTCGTTGGGTTTTTGGGATATTGTCGGAATTGTTTTCGGGCCGGGTTTTGATCGGGTTTTCGGAGCTTTCGGTTGGGATTGTTTCGGGGCTTCGGGTCGGTTATGAGTTGAGTTATAAATTGTTATGTGTATCTTTTGAAATGAGTTTGTGCTAACGGTTGGGATCCGTGCGATTTCAGGGACGAGTCAGCGAGCCGAGCCGAGTTAGAGATTTTGAGATTTGTGAATTGACCAGGTGAGTACCCGAGTTCTATTCTAAACCGCGGGACAGTTTTCAGAGTCGTGGTTGTGTAGATAGTTTCGTGTATGTGTACATTGTGTATATTGTGTATTGTGAATGAGACAGGGACGCGAGCCACATGTATGATTCTATTTCTACATATGTGTTATATGTGCGTGAGATGAGATCCAGTCCAGGGTCCGTGATGAGTTCCATACGGACGGTGATTCGCGATGGGTTATCGCGCGGGTTGACTGTCCCTAACAGTCCTTGGGGCGTGTATACACGGCAGGGCCTGTAGCCGGTTCGCGCCCGTGCTACAGGGTTGTGGCTAACCACCGGTGTACACGGTCGTTAGCTGGGGAAGGGTCCCCTTCAGTGATATTGTGTGCAGGGCTTCGGATCTCATGTATGTGTTCATACCTGTATTGAGATATTGATTGCCAGGGACAGAGATTGAGCTACTGTTGAGTGTATGTGCTATGTGTATGTGTGTTACATGTATTCTGTGCAGAGTCTAACCCTCGAGTACTCACGAGCTTTCAAGCTTACGTATTCGAGTCTTCCATGTTCAGGGCGTCAGTGACAGGAGTAGCAGCCGAGTTTGATTAGCCGGGGCCGGGAGCTATCTGGGAAGCTTTGTGTTAATTTGTGTAATGATCTGATCAGTACAGCCTATGTTAGCACTTTTGGGCTTATGTAATCCAGTGGATTATGTGTTAATGATGTTTAATAAAAGTTTTAAATTGTCAGAGATTTCAGTTATCCTGTGACATGTGCATAATTGAGCTATTGCGATATTGCCACCTGTGTATTGAATTGACGTGGCATTTCCGGGTTAAGGGAGGGTGTTACATATTATTTATTAAAATTTATCCACGTAATACGTGGGTTCATAAACTAGTCTATATAATAAAAGAGAAAACATATTGCCACATGACATTTTTACGTTTCACCTGAAGAGATAATTCCACACTATTATTTTTAAAATAAAAATAAAAATAAATTATTATTTCTAACATATATAAAAATAATAAATATAAAATATAAATATTTATCACTAGTATAATATATTGGGGTAAAGCCATACAATAGTAATCTACTTTTGATAATTTATCAATATGGTAAGTCTACTTTTTTAAATGTCGACATGGTACCTGTACTTCAATTTCTCATACCGATATGACCATATTTGTAATAGACCCTTGTTTTTCATACCATTAGAACCCTGTTTCGTATGTAAAAACCGGGCTCTATTATGTAGGATGACCATATCGATACAGAAAAATGAAGTATATGTACCATATAGACAAATAAAAAAGTAGACGTACCATATCCATACATTTTCAAAAGTAGGTTGATATTGTAAGACTTTAACCCTAATATATTTGCATACTTATGTTGTAGATCTTTTAACATGAGCATATTATATTTAGTCTTATATTAGTAAACTTTTATGAAATTTTGTTGTACAATAAAAAAATGGGATAATTACTAAAATAGCAAAAAATCACACCCTATTATCAAATTTTAGCCAAATAATATCAATCTAACCAAATAGCCACACTTTACGTTACCATATTTACGTGATAGCCATCATTTACGTGATCTGTACCTTTTATTAATATTTTAATGCATTACGTTACAAAAAGTGTTTGGTAACGTAAAGTATTGGTACTTTACGTTACCAAAAGGTGTTTATCATGAAATGACAAGCCACCTACTTTTTATTGGGAAGTAGCAACATTTAAATTTGGTAACGTAAAGTACCACTAGTACGTACCAATCACATTTTGTAATGTAATGCATTAAATTATTAATTAAAAGTACAGATCACGTAAATGATGGTTATCACGTAAATGTGGTAACGTAAAATGTGGCTATTTTGGTTAGATTGATATTATTTGGCTAAAATTTGATAATGAGAGTGTGATTTTTTGCTATTTAAGTAATTTTTCCTAAAAAAATATATGTCAAATGTGGTGTGATTTTCATAAAAGACATATATCTATAAATACTAATAAATAGATAAATTTTAAATCTGTATCCAAATGATATCACACCCACATACATAATCAAAAAAAAATATATTATTGGTTTATAAACTTATTAATCTATATATCTATATTCTATATATTATAATAAAGCAAAACAATTTATGCTACGTGCCGCTTCCACAATGTATGAAAATTTTATTTTCCCGCCTCTTTTTCCTAATTTAACACGTTAACTTAATTACATTAAATTTTGATTTTAAATTTTTTTCATTAATGAATTAATATTGAATTAGATTTGCAACATATTAAATTAATGATTACCTAAAATAAATATGTATCATTATTATCCTTAATGATCAGAGTTAAATTCAAATGTAAAAATTTGGATTTAATTGTAGAAGTGTAATAAATAAAGTAAAACGCTGTGTTAATTATTTTGCTAACAAAATTTAAAATTTAACTTAGATAACAAAAGTTAAGAATTACATGATGAAACTTCTATTGTGATATGATAAATTTTGATTATTAATTTTCAGATATTCCATTTTTATATTTTATCATTTTCAATATATATATATATATATACATACATATATATATATATATATATATATATATATATATATATATATATATATATATATATATATATATATATATATATATATATATATATATATACAAATTCACGTAATGGAAGTTTTTTATTTTTTACATTGATATTTCACATTTGAAGTTAATAAAAGTTAAAAGAAAATTTCTTTTGCAAGCACACATTATCTGTTTTTAATGATATAATATAATGCAGTGTTTTATGTTATATCAAGCAACTAAGTATTTTTTATCTATAATTTAACTAGCTTTCAATTTTTTATATTAATTATATATAAATATTATAATAATTTGTTAAAATATAAAAATTTTATGTATTTTCTACATCAACCCATGTAATACATGAGTCTCAAACCTATATTATAACAAAGCAAGACAATTCATGTCATATGTCACTTCCATAATGCAAGAAGATTTTATTTTCCCACATCTTTTTTCAAATTTAACACGTTAACTTAATTACATTAAAATTTGATTTTTTTCATTAATTAATTAGTAATAAATTAGATTTTGTAACATATTAAATTAATGTTTACCTAAAATAAATATCTCTCATTATTATCCATAATAATCATAATTAAATCCAAATGTAGAAATTTGAATTAGTTGTAGGAATTATTATTATTAAATATAATAAAGGAAAACATCAAATGTCACGTGTCACCTCTACGTTTCACCAATAAAGACAATTAAAATTTATTATTATAAAAAAAATAAAAGATAAATACAATTTTTATTTTTAAAAAAGATAAATATACTCTATTTTTAATCTATAAATAATAAAAGATGAACACAATTATTATTTTTGTATGTTTTTATTTTTCCCTATATACATTTTATATAAATAAATTTAATTAAAGATAGCCACATAATACGTGGGTCATAAACTAGTATATATATTAAAAATAGACGTAAAATCTATAAATAATATTAAATTTTTAAAAAGTAAACATAATACTATATTAATAAAATCATATTTCATAACATTTTATTTATTTTTATATTATATATATAGATATAGAAATAAAAATTTTAAAAATATAAAAAATAACTACCATTAAGGAATATTTAAAAACCAGATAAATAATTTATAATAAATAACAATACTTTTGTTGTATTTCTATAAGAATTAATATTTATATGGTTTAATTTTAAGTTTATATAGATTTTATCTAATCAATTTTTTTATTAAAAGTTATTCACGTAATACGAGAGTTTATAAACTAGTAACGTTCAATTGAAAACTTATATCCACCGAATAATTTAGCGCATGAGTGCATTAAGGGTATTTGTGAAATATTTAGTTAATATGAATATTAATTAATTATTTCATATCAGATTATATTAAATTAAGAACAATTCCTTTTATTAAACCACTTTTCTAATATTTCTCCCACACCTTCTCTCTCTTATTCAGTTTTTCACAGCCGGCCACCTCCCTCTCCCCATCCGTTCACCATCATCCTCTATTTCGGCTTGCAAAACCTCACCACTTCCGTCGTATGCACGACTAACCATATCACCCCCCATCTATGTCTCTCTCTCTCTCTCGGCCAACCACACTGCTATCGTCAATTCGTCATCGCCTGCACTGCCTCGGCCACCGCTACCTTGGCCACATGCACTACCAACCATCACGAAATAACACGTTGATTCAATATATATGTTATTTTGATTCATTAGTTTTCACATGTCTCGCAAATATTTAATTTCTTTATTATAATCGTATGAGAAATCAAATATTCCTGAGAAATGTAAAAAATGTTGAATCAAAGAACATATATATTAAATTAACATGTCATTTCGTGAATTAACAACAAATATTGAATCAAAGAGAAAATGATTATTTTGTCTTTGATTCAACACTTACTTTTGCATCATGAAATAACATATTGATTAAACATTTATGTTCTTTGATTCAAAATTTGTCACATTTTCCATCAATGTTTACTTCCTTACAGGATACAAAATTCCAAATCATATATATATATATAGATTTGGGTTCAAATGAGTACCACTAGTTTTGCGGAGTACCGGAGGTACCTCGCTTAAAATTATTTTTTTTAAAATTTTTTTTCATAATCATGTTTAAATTAATAATATAAGACTACTTGCAAAAAATCACACATAAACACACACTATATCTATGTGAAACGTGCAAGTTCACATGAACTGCACTGTTGTGAACGTATGTTCACAGCTAAGCATGTTCACATGAATTTTTCCACGTTCACATGACTTTTAAGAGGCTACGAAGTGTGAATGCGTGTATTTCTTTTACAAATATGCTTATATTATTTGTATCTAAATGAATATGAAAATTTTTTTTTAAAAAAAAACTTTTTTTTCGGAGCATGTTCACATCTTAAACCCGTGTGTTCACAGGTACTCACGGTACTCTGCATTTTTTAGGTACTCACACGAACCATATCCTATATATATATATATATATATATATATATATATATATATATATATATATATATATATATATATATATATATATATATATATAGGGGTGGGTTCAATGGAAAACCACTATGCACTTGAAAACCATGGAAACCTATGCATACCGTCCGATTTGGTGCATTTCATGAAAAACACGGTGACATGATCGTAAATAAGGTGATGCATCACGCGGGAATTTTGATGCATCACGCGGGATTTTGATGCATTTGTGGTGGTGCAGTGTGGTTTTCACAAGTTTTCAGGTGCATAGTGGTTTTCTATTGAACCTCCCTATATATATATATATATATATATATATATATATATATATATATATATATATATATATATATATATAATGGATCAAATGATGATCCTTATAGTAAGCACTAGTAAAAACCAATGATTAATAAAAATTAAACTGATAATTCCCATGCATTTATGTACATATATGTGCAGTGACAGATCCAAAAAAAATATTTTATAGAGGTCGGAATTATCACGCTACGACATTAAAAAGTGTTTGTGGTTCTTTAAAATTTTTAACAGTTTAAAAGTTCGGCTGGTTCATCTTGATTATATAATAAAAGAAATACGTAAATGCTACAACTCATTAATCATTACAAAGTAAAAAAAAAATTAGATTCCTCAAATATCTCCTTCGAGTTTTCATCTTTTAAACACGAGTTATTAGTTGTTACATCGTCGTCCGAAACATTGAACAATTCGTTCTATATGATACAAATGCAACAGTTACTCAATCATTCATCACCAACTGAATTGCATAATTATTTGTGGAATTTGTGAAGAAATATTAGAATCTCTTCCACTTGATGGAAATTCAAATATTTGTATATTTTTTTTCAATAAATTAATCCATATTGTCTAATGAACTAAAACAGTTAAAGAAATGTAACATAATGTTAGTTGTTAAACACTTAAAGTCTTAAACGAATAATAATATAAAGATTTAAAAAAACTGAAACAACAAAGAATATTATTACAAACAACAAACAACTATATGTCCCTAGTTCAAGCCCAAATGTAAAGTGTTCAACAATGAATTAACCCAATATTTGAAGGTTCAATGCACACATATTTTTAAATTATTTGTTAAATGGGTAACAAAGTATTAGGTTGTGGTATATTTTCTTAGATTTCTTAACAAATTTTTTAATATGTGTAAAATTTATAAAATGTGATAAGGATATTGGTGTTCATCTTAAAGAACCATAGGGGTCAAATTTTTTTTGATTATATATAACACGTAAAATAAAAAAATTATCGGGCCCCACCCTAACATACTGAATCCACCCCTCTATATGTGTATCATATCAATACATGAAAAAATTTAATAAAAACTCGATAATCTCATTAAAATGTTATGAATTTTTTTGCCATATTGTGAACTGTATGTTTTTATGAATCGTAAGTTTATTATGTGAACCTCACGTTTATGTCATGATTTGGTAAGGAATATTACTTTTTTTTTGCATGTACAAATTGTAGTTATTAACCCGCGTAGATTTTTTATAAATAATTGTTTACTAAAATTTTATACAAACATAAATTGTATACAAAATATTTATTTTGCTATAAAAAATACAAATATTATTATTTTTATTATTAACGATAAATACATTTTTTTCTATTAATAACACTTACTGCGTCTTATCTTTTTAAAACTTTTTAACTTTTAGATTTCTATATAAAAATAGAAATTTAGAATTTTTTTTACGTAATACACAATTTAGATATTTAATAAAATATTTTACTACAAATATTGCATTACTTTTTATTTTAAATGTATAAAATAGTGTCTAGTTACCTAAAATTAAGAGCTAAATATGAAAACTATTAAAATCATTTAAAAAGATTATTATTTATAAGAGTTAAATTTGGTAGTACTAAATAATATTTTTAATTAATCATTTAATACAAATAGATGACTAATTAAGAAGAATTATATATGAAAATCATTTAATATAAAAAGGTAAGTAATTAAGGATACTTATATAAGGAAATCGGGCGGAATTCTTTTTTTGATTAATTAAGAAAGCAACACATGTTTTTAGACATTTTTTTATTAATATATATATATATATATATATATATATATATATATATATATAGGTGCATATATATACACGTATATATATGTGAATCATGTGCTTACAATTTATATCTTATTGGTTTTGTTGATCTTTATTTTAACGACGGTCATCATTTAATTTTTTTTCTTAATAATTATCACATAAATAAAAAGTAGTTGAATTTTACAGAAATTCCGTAGATTTAACTAGGGGTGTTCAAAAAATTCCGAAACCGAAAACCGATACGAAAAACCGGAAAATCGTTCCGATTTTGAGGTTAACCGAACCGAAAAAAACCTTTGGTTCGGTTTCGGTTTAGGTTCACGATTTTGGTGACGGATGGTTAACCAAAAAACTGAAAAAAAAATTAATTTTATATATTTTAACTTTTAGGCTTATAAATATTAACATTTATTCCAACAATAATTTAAAATTTTAGCTTATTTATTAGTTTACATTAATTGTTAACAAAAAAACTATACTAGAACAATTTAATTTATAAAGATTATAAACTAGTTTTCTTGTTTCTTTTAGATTTTTAAAGCTAATATTTAATCTTTTTAAGATATTATATAGATAAATTATAGTTTTATTCATCGCTATTATTATCTTTGTCATTTGAAATTTTTAGAAATTATTTGTTGGAAATTTTTAATTTGAAATTTAATTTATTTATTAAATAATGGTTAATTGGTTAACCGAATAACCGAACCGAAAAAACCGGTTAACCGATTCGATATTTTCGGTTTAGGTTTAGGTTCGCGAATTCCTCAAACCGGTATTTCCGTTTAACCATCTGAAATGCAATTTTGATTCGGTTAACCATCCGTGAACACCCCTAGATTTAATTGGAGAAAAACAAAGACAGTTACCAAAATTAAAAAATTAAAAAAAAAAAAAAAAACCTGACTCTACAAATAACGCTTCCTCTCTTCTCAGTTGTCACGACGCACTTCCCCGATTGATCCATCACTCCGTTGTTCTCACCTACTCTCATTTTTTCTATTTTGCCCCAAAATCTTCCCATCGAATTAGGGATTTCCGATCGGCCATTTCTGTTTTACAGAGAGATGAAGGAGTTGGAGAAAAGCTATTTCGATGTGTTAGGTTTATGTTGTTCATCGGAGGTGCCATTGATCGAGAAGATTCTTAAGCCTCTTGAAGGCGTTCACCATGTCTCCGTCATCGTTCCTTCCAGAACCGTAATTGTTCTTCACGATCCCGACCTCATTTCTCAGTTTCAAATCGGTATTCTCTCTCTCTCTCTCTCTCTCTCTCTCTCTCTCTCTCTCTAGATTTCATACACGTGTGATTCTGTTTGGAAATTAGATTCACATTTTTTTGATTCTGCTGGAAAAACAATATTCGTTTTAGAAGTATGAAATCGATCCTGATTTTGAATTTTGTTTTCGTGATTAATTAAAGGTAAAATCAATTGCGTATGTTGATTTATTGTTGCTTGTCACCTTTTTTTTCTGCGGAAAAAGTAAAACCGACCAAATCATGTTACTGTGTTTAGCAAATGACAATAGATTGATCTCACAATTTTTTTGTTAATTATATATTATGTAACTAAATAACAAGCAATTTAATGAAATCGACTGAAAACGATAACGTTGATTATACGTAAACAGTATATAGTAGACTAGTTTTGCATCGATCGTTTTCCATGGAAATTATTCAGGTTGTTTTTGTGGATTTATGTGTTCATACTAGAGCTTTAAACTGATTTAAATGATTTTTTGTTGAATTAAGCACAATTTGAAAGATTTAATGGTTGAAATTATATCAAAATTATGGTAATTAAGATTAACTCAAAACTCAAATTATTCGATTAGTGACTATGTTCAATAAATTACACACATGTTTAACTTCAATTCTTATCAATTTTGAGCTTTATTTTTATCAAGCTTGAAGGCTTGAACCGAGTCCGAACTTGAATATATTGGACAACAATTATTCGGTTCATTGATTGAAATCTCAGAAAAAGAGAATAAAACTCGTGAAAAAACTAATCACACCAATTTAGAATCCAACTTTAGTAAATAAATTTACGTACGTAACCAGCTACTTAAATAGGGTTTAGTTAATAACCAAGTCAAGTTCTACAAGCAACTTAAATAGTTAAATCACAAATGTCATTTAAATTCTCACACCTTTCCGGCTTTCAGTCATAAAGTTCTTCGGTTATCTTATCATTCTTTAATAAGTATAATACTTAATTTTATGTGTACTAAAATATAATATAGGGCCTGGTCCACATGGGCCACTGCCCAGGGTCCAATTAACCAGCAGTCCAGTATTAGGTTATATGTGTTGGTTCAGCTCATCTCACTTTAAAACTCTATTGGCATGGGTTCAAATCCCATTGTGTGCATTTTTTTTTTATTTTTTTTATATCTCACTTGGATTTTTATCTACAGATATCGTCTATCCTCAATATACAATCCATCAAATTCAATATTCATACTTTTGAAAGTTTGATTTTTTTTATTTTTGTTTATCACACGGTTTGTGTTATTTATTATACGATTATTAAAAATACTAATCATATTTGTATTTATTTCTTGAGATGTTATTTATTTTTGACACATATGTTACTATTTATATTATGAATCATTTAAAATTTAAACTTTTTTATTTCAATTTACTAATAAAAATATAATTTAATATTGTATACACTTTTTACCCAATTTATAATCATACGATGTTAATATAAATTTTTTTTTTTGCGGTTTTTTGGATAGAGAAAAAATTCAGAGAAGTATCGTGAAACCATTACACAATGACAGATTGTGAAGTTTTTAAAAACATGACATTGACAATAGTGCAACAAAATCAATATTATTTAATTGTAACTTTTTTATACGAATATTGTTTATATACATAGAGGACCCTTTTTAAGAATATGCCCCGGGCCTAAAAATTGATAGGACCGGCACTGTATTTAAGGCTCGATTGCTAAAAAACAACTTTATACATTTTTAGCGTTTATAGTAACATTATTTTTTATCATTAATAACATTAACTTTTATATTTTTTTTTTATCATTTATAGCAAAGCTTAAAAGTTGTTGCTATAAATGATAAAAAATAATATAAAAGTTAATGCTATTAAGATACAAGATACAAAAGTTGATGTTATTTATATGAAAAAGTTGATGATAAAAATTAAAAAGTAAATAATATTGTTATAAATGATAAAAAATCAAAAAGTTATTATTATTTTTTAGTAATTAACCTATATTTAATTACTTAGTTATAGTATTTTATTAAAAAAGGGTGACACTATTTCATTTCTTGTTTAAGTTACTTGGCTAATGGTTATATATAGATCTTATTGATAGAAATTATTTATATAAATTTATTAAAATCTATAATAAAGTTTAGGGGAAATTGCGCAAAAAACCCATAATTTGGATTATTTTTGCGATTAAAACCCCCCAATCATGTTTCATTGCACAAAAAATCTCCAACCGGTTAAACCTTTTTAAATTTGGGGTTTCTTTCAAAAGATCTGACTTGCAACCGGTTTAGCCGGTTGCAACTTGATGACATGTGAAATTTTTAATAGATTTTTGTGTAAAAACCCTCCAACTTGTTTAATTTTTTCAATTAAAACTCGAAATCATTTTTAATTGGATAAAAAACCTTCAACCAACAAAAATAATTAAAATTGAGTTTTTTTTTACCGATTGCATTTTGATGACATGGATATTTATTAAACAAAGAATTCGTTTTTCATTGAAACCTCCATCCTCTAGGCTCTAGCGAACCTCACTGCTCTGGCTGACCATATGCAGAAGCTAAAATTGAACAAAAAATCGAACCTAAAAATGCAACTCGCGAACACAAAACGGAATTGATTCCATCCACACAATTGAAGTTGAAATTCAAGATTTAACGACAAAAGTTAATTCAACATACATACATAAAATAAACAACATTGAACATAAAGAGCGGATAGAGTAATCAGAGTTGCTGGAGGTAGAGGAGAAGAGAAGAGGTAAATATGATCGTTGTTTAAAGGTGAGAAAAAAAATAGTTAAGAGTTTTAATCGAAAAATTCATCAACTTTGTAGTTTTTTATGCAAAAATTCAGTTTAATAATTATACATGTAGTGTCACGTAGGCGCCACGTAAGTCGGGTTTGTCATGTGGACGCCACGTGTGTTCTATGTAAACATATCAACCTATTATAACCGGTAACATCCTAATTTCAGAAGATTTTACCGGTTAGAGGTTTTTTGTGCAATAAAAAATGATTAGGGGTTTTAATCACAAAAATTGTTCAGCTTTAGAGTTTTTTGCGCAAAATTCTTTTACAGTTTATAGTATTAATATATAATAAAGTTTCAGATTAAGTATATTGATAATATATGTTCTCTTAATTTTTAAACTTATTCATTAAAAGAAAATATATATTTCTTTGGATGTTAATAAAATCTCCATGATGAAAATGAGAGTTTATACAAAGTTCATTTTGAATAAAGCAACGTCTACACACATACTTTTCGCTAATTATACTTCCTGTATGATTACTAAAATTAACATGGATTCCACCTCATTACACAAAACAATTAATACTAAACCCGCGTTTGACTTGCGGAATTGAATTTGAATTAATTGTAATTTAATTTATTGTATAATGTATATCGTAGTTGATTGGTTGGGTGTGCTCGTATGAGTTATGTGAAATGTCATTTACAAATAGTTAGGAATGATGGATTAATTCAATCATAGATTTTGATAGAATTTAAACATATTTTTATTTATTAGTTTTGTAATCTAAATTTCAAAATATACTATAAGTAAATTACAATTCTTTCAAAATTCATTCCATTGAGTCAAATTGTCAACCCCCCAAGGGATTTATATATGGTCAGTAAAATTAAAGGAATATGGAGTGGATATAACTAGGGGTGTAATCTAGACCCGGCAATTGGAGACATGAATACACGAGTTTGTGAGAGACACGACACGACACGACACGAATACATCTTAAAATTTGAGATAAAACTTATTGCCCTTCGTGTATTCATGTCGTATCAAATTCGGGTTTGACACGTAAAAACGACACGAATACACGAATTGCCAGGTCTAGTGTAAACGAGACGAACTCAAACCCGTTAAAGCTCAAGCTCGGCTCGTGAATAACTATACAAGCTTGAGCCCGGCTCGTGAATAACTATACAAGCTCGAGCTCGGCTCGGGCTTGACTCGTTTATTATATATATTAATTTTTTAATTAGTTTTTTATAATCTATTTATATATTTATATATTTTATGTTTATTTAATCTAGATATTATATATTTATTAATTCAAAACTACATTTATATAGGGCTCGTTTAGGCTCGCGAGCTCGATATGTGAAGCTCGGGCTCGAGCTCGTTTATTAAATGTGCTCCTATCTAGGCCTAAGCTCGGCTCGGACTCGTTTAACTCGAGCTTTTAGTGAGTCGAGCTCGAGTTGCTCACGAGTAGTTTGACTCATTTACACCCTAAATACAACTCCACCTTTCCATTAATTTTAACTGTAACTTTTTTGATGTTTAGTTAGTAAGATTTGTAATTATTAATTAAATACTTGTATCATTGTGTTAAAAGGAAAGTCTTAAAATTTAATTATTTAAGTTACAAATATCTTGTATCCAACGATTCATGAGTAAGTTTAAAAAACCAGTTTTATTGTAAAAGAGTATTGTTTTATATTTGGATGATCCAAAATATTATTTCTAATGGTTTCGCCACTTTGAGGTTTTTGATGCATCATAAAAAGAGCAGAACAGCGGTGCAGAAGTGCTACCCGCTTTTAAAAGAAATAAAGTTGATGGAAGAAACGTCACGTTTCAAGCCTTAAAAAAGGCGGAGGATGAACCCACACAGTTGAAAGTGGGCCCATCATGCCATCATTTTTAGTTAATTTAGTTTAGTGTAAAAGACTTTGTTGGTCCCACTCCCAAGTTTGGTCACAGTTATCAAATAAATAGTTTTTAAATTGTTTGGATTTATGTCTTAACACGTGGAATAACAAAAAACAATCACTTATTAAGCAAATAAACTACATTTTTTAACTTATGTAAAAATGTGGTAGAACTAATTTTAAACGTAAATAATCAGTTATTGATAAATACAATACAAACACTTTAACAAATTATTTATGTTATTGTAATGTAATAATATAATAATCTTTAGACTAAATTACATAAATGGTCCCTGTGGTTTATATGAAATTACGGTTTTCGTCCCTGAAAGAATTTTATTACACCAGCAGTCCCTAAAATCGAAAAGTTGTAACATTTTGGTACCTGAAACTAACGGCCGTTAACTTGAGCCGTTAGATTCAGGGGCATTTTTGTCCTTTTGACTTTCAAGGACCATTTATGTAATTTTCAAACTTTCAGGGACCATTTATGAAATTTTCATACTTTTCATATATATTTATCATTTCTTTCTTTTTTATAATTTAATTATCCAAATATAACATATTATTTTTATTTCTTTTGTTTTAATCATTAATTTTTATTTGTATTTTTATTGTTATTATTAATGTTATTTTTTTATATATTACTATAATTATTTATTTAACATTATTATATGATAAATCTAGTTCATTTTTTTTCAATTATTTTTTTCATTTAAGAAAATTAAAAATAAAAACTAGTTGTAGTTTTTTCGTTCGGAAAATCTAAAATCGAAATGATTATTTCTTTTCTCCATTCAAAAAATTTCAAAATAACAAAACATGTGGAAGCTTTTTTCGTTTGGAAAAAGAATATAATAAAAATGTTTCGAAGTTTTATCGAATTGGTTCATCGTTTATTTGATACAAAAAACAATATTGGAGTGGTTCGTAAGTTTTTTATCGTTGTTTAATCAAAAAACGATGAACCATTATAATGAACCATTTCGATTTTAATTTTTTTTGATTAAAAAACGATGAAGCATTATGAATTTTGATTTTTTTAAACAAGGATAACCATCTTGATTTTAATGACGAACCATTTTGATTTTAATTGTTTTGATCAAAAAACGGTAAACCGTTATGATTTTTGATTTTCTTAAACAAAAGAATTATTCTGATTTTTAATTAAAAGTAGATAAAAAAATCAATACAATTTCAATTTTTTCAATAAAAACAACAAACCATTTGAAATATAATTTATTTGACTAAAAAGTGATAAACCATTCCAATTCTTGATTTTTTCAAACCATTAAGAATTAAAATTTTTTATTAATTATATGCAATGAAGAAACTACGAATCATTTTGATTATATTCTTTTTCCAAACGAAAAAAACTTCAACACGTTGTTATTTTGAATTTTTTTAATGGAGAAAAGAAATAAATTATTTCGATTTTAGATTTTCCAAACGAAAAACTACTAGTTTTTATTTTTATTTTTCTTAAATGAAAAAAACAATAGAGAAATATTTGGTTCTCAATAAATAATTGATAAAAAATGAACCAGGTATATCATATAATAAACTTAAATAAATAATTATAGTAATGTATAAAACAAAAATAACATTAATAATAACAATAAACATACAAATGAAAATTAATGATTAAAACAAAAGGAATAAAAAAATAAAATGTAATATTTAGATAATTAAATTATAAAAAAGAAAAAAATGGCAAAAATATATATATATATATGAAAAGTATGAAAATTTCATAAATGGTCCCTGAAAGTTTGAAAATTACATAAATGGTCCTTGAAAGTCAAAAAGACAAAAATGCCCCTGAAACTAACGGCTCAAGTTAACGGCCGTTAGTTTCAGGGACCAAAATGTTACAACTTTTCGATTTTAGGGACTGCTGGTGTAATAAAATTCTTTCAGGGACGAAAACTGTAATTTCATATAAATCCCAAGGACCATTTATGTAATTTAGTCTAATCTTTATCATAATACAAAACAAAACACTATCTTATTTGACAATATCCAAACACAAAAAATATATGCTCATCTACCTATTGAGTTTCAGTATTAATAAATAAATCCAAGCACTACTTTACAACAAGTTTTGTAACCACTACTTATGCTTATTATTAGTTTATAAAACTCTAGCTATTTTTTATAAAAACAATCTCAAACAACCCCGCTGACTGAATTACCTCGTAAAGTAACTTTTCTTGATATTCACATTTTAATTCGTATCTTGTAGAGATGATCAACATTACTTAATTAAATAAATAGAATTAAACCGGCTGGTTTGTATCACATGAGAATCAAGAAACTAGAAAAGTTTGGAATCAGGAATTAAATCTAATTTAAACTAGTATAGTTCTGGTTGGTTCTAATGTGGACAATATATAAACCATGCATGTCTATCCTTATGTAATATGGTTTGAGAAACATATATTTTAAGCAATGCCATTTTAAATTTGAATGATTTAGGTAAAAACTTGGTTAGGTTTGAATGTTAAGGAAATCAGTTTTAGAAATATTTTTAATTAGAGAACTGATGGTATTACAACCTTTTAAATTGAAATCATACATGGGTGAATTTATAAAACTTTTAGCATCATTTTATCAAAATATAAAAATAATAGATGATGATTATGTATAATCTTACATTATGTGAATTTTACAAGAATTTTCTAGTATATAATCAACAATAAAATTTATCGGTGTTACATTACACCGGTCTAGCTTGATGCATTGTATCCACCCCTAAAACCAAATCAACTCGTAATTATTGGAATTTGTTTATTCTTTAATGCATTAGCAAGTGGTTTATTGGTTTTACTATTTTACAACACACATTTAATTGGTTTGCTTTTTTATTATGTTGTTATCTGTTGAAAGGAAGTACATTTAAATACAAAAATTTTTGATTGTAAGATCAAAGACATGCACCGATATAACTTTACTTTTTCCATCTTTTTTTCTTGCTAAATATTATCATTTGTTAAAAAGCAACATCAGCATCCACCCATCCGTTCTGCATGTTGCGGAAGGAAACAAGGGCGAAGGGGCATTCAGTCATTCAGCCACCTATTCAATCCCAATACACCCTCACATAGATAGTCACGTTACATTAACAATTTAACATGCAACACATACACAAAAGAAAAAAAAGTACAATATTATTGAAAGAAATCTAGCTTGAATACTCCACTTTTTAGTTTTTACCAAATTACTTTCTTGTTTTTGTCATTTTGTGAATATTATTTAGTGATATTTTAATTTGGGCTAAAAGACAAAAATAATTAAAATGTCACATTTACTATCTATTTTAGTCAATTTTTTTTAAATAGCATTAAAAAAACATTAGTTACTTGAAATATGTATTTAATTTAAAATTCAAAAAAATGAAAACGTGTCATGTTTTAATTGGTTACCGTCTAAAAAAATTTACTTTCTGAAGAAACTTCATTCCCATTAGGGATGACAACAGGGCGGGTTCTAGACAAGAATTGGGTCATCTCGTCCCCATTTAAAATAACTGTGGGGAACGGGAATCCCCGTCGGGTAGGTGAGGAAAACCGTGAGGATTCAGGGAACCAACCTATTTATAACAAACGTTTAATTAAATGATGAAATTTTATTTCATGATTATTGTTAAGCTTACACGAGTAAAATTTATAATGATTCAAACCATAAACAAGTACAAAAATAAAAAAATCATAAAGAAAATAATTATAAACTTGACTGATAATTGGGTTCGGGAAAATCCGCTCCATTTTAATTGGTTTTCAGTCTATCAGTTTTGGCTTTTTGTGCCATCCGTAGTTCCCACTTGTGTAACACTGTAACCCTCTTATATTCTCAGTTTTTTTTACAAACCAATCGTAAATTGATAATTTACCAAATCTTTGTAGCTTTTTATTTATTTATCAAATAATAGTGTTTTTAAAAAAAAAAACCATCTATAATCCTTTCTACTTCTTTTTTATTTTCTAAACATTTACAATACTTTTAAATAAATATAAAATTTTTTATGTTAAAAAAACAAAATAAAAGAATTTTTGTGTAAAAAATAAACGAATCTAGGGCGTAAAAAATAAAAGTTACACATAATTTTAAGGGTTAATATTGATAAATCCAATCAATTTTTTTCATTTTCACAATAAAGTCCTTAAAAAAGTTCTAAAAATAATTTTTGTCTTATTCAAAAGTGTATATTTCACCTATTTGGTCGGTAACCAAATAAAAGTAATCTTAGTTTTTTTTCACTTGATTAATGTTGTAAAAACCTCATCATCTTTTCATATTTTAGTGATTAAGTTCCTAAACTTTTTATTTATCAGTTGTATTTTGTCGGTTAATCCGGTAATCTATAAAAAATATATACATTTGAATAAGACAAACATAGTTTAATGAGTTAAATAATTGGAGAAAAAGTTTAGGGTTTTAGTTGAGAAAATGAGAAAACTTAATTAAGTTTTTTAAAATTAACCCTAATTTTAATCATTTATCTATGTCAATTTTTCATAATAATTTTAAGTTATTATTTTTTAAAAACAAATTTTTATTATATATATCGATATAATACATTGGTCAATTGTGCAATAACATTTTGTTTTATAGCTTTTTATTTGGGTTATTGCAAGTTGTCATGTTAGTAGTTTCTGTTAGAAAACAAGATTATACACGTACTAATTGTTTATTATTTGTTTATAAAAATAATGTTGACAAAAGAGCTAAAAGGAGTAGAACTCCCCTAGTCTCAACCTTTGATTACGTGTTATTGTGTTACCCAAGGCAAAATATTAATTAAACGATAAAATTATGATAAAAACCCAAAGAGTATAGACACAGTCCAAATGTAACTTGCAACCGACCTGCTAAGCAGGTTAGCGTGTTTGATTTTTTTTTTTTTTTTTTGTAAAAAACCATCAAAGTATAAAACTCTTTCGATTACATATTTTATTCATTTTGTAATTATTATTATTATTATAAAGTATTGTTATTACAAATCATATATACATACAATTTTCAAATGAAATTGATCATTGAGAGCTTGCAACATGTCATTATGTGATTGGTTGATTTTTTTTTTAATTTTAAATTTTCATAACACGCCTTTATTATAGTGTTATCTTTTATTTAACGCCTTTATTTTAATAATTTTTTTATGCCTTTTTAACATTTATTATGACAAAAAAATTTACACATATAAAATTATGATTTTAATTATACATATGTTCGATGTTATCTTTTGAAACTATTATGTTATGTTTAATTGTATGAAAAAAAATTTATTATTCAAATGCACAATAAATGATTCTAATGAAATTACTTTATAATTATATATAACTAACATCTATGTATCTGTCTGTGCATATATCTCTGTTAAATCAATAGACTTGCAAATTATATGAAAAATCTAAAACTCTATCTTCCCGCAGCGAAGCGCGGGTGTCACCGCCTCGTTATTATTATTATTGAAAATTTTTTAATTACATTAAAATTATTTTTTTACGATTTTAAAATTTTCATAAGATCTAAAATCACTCTTGATATTTATTTTGTAATAATTATTCAATTTTATATTACGATTATTTATTAACGATTATATATCATAGTTTATTTAGGATTATTGTATGAAATCTTTTGAGTTTTCCAATTTTCGATAAAAAAAAGACGAACTATTCTGATTTTTTTTATTGGTAAAAATAATAAACCCTTATGATTTCATTTCCGATCATAAATAAATAGATGTAGTTATTTTTGTCTTCTTTCATCGAAAAGTTGAAATCAAAAGATTTCATATAATAATCATAAATAAACAATGATGTATTATACAATCGTAATATAAACATAAATAAATATCTAGAGTGAATATAAAAAGATAATTTTAAATCTTAAGGAAAAAATAAAATGGTAAATAAATAATTTATTATAATTAAAAGATTATCAATAATAATAACAACAACAACAAAATTAGTAGTGGACTTAATCGTAAAAATTTTATACTTTGATTGTTTTTGCAAAACTAGTATAAGCATGTTGACCTGCTATAACAGGTTGATGGATGAATTTAGAAGGTTGAAGCAGTTTGGGGACTTATTAGGAAAAAAACTGAAATGAAGATTTAATTGGATTTTTTAATACTTTTATGGTTTTTCTACATAATTTTTCCTAATTTAACTAATGTTAAATAGTTTGAATGAATCAAAGGAACAATTTATCCTTCAATAAATCACTGAAATGTCTTTTTGATAATATTATTGGATAATTAATTATTTTAGTTATTATTGATCATTGGGTCGGTCATGAGGCCTCTAGTTAGCGTTGGCGGGTAACCGGGCCGGCCCCGAATAAGATCGATACATGCAATTTCCAGAACTCATTAATCATAGGGCTCAATTTCAAAAAATCTATTACGTACTTAAGTCTATTAACGATTACAAATAAGTTATTGACTTGTAAATTTTTTGGTTTTAACATTATATAGTTATAAGTTTTTTGTTGTTAATTTATTATTTTTACTTGAATTTTGCTTATTTTGAATTATATATGTATACTTTTAGTTTTTGCTTGGGGCTCCGTAAATGATTGGACCGGTCATGTGGATAACTCATCTTTTATCAAAGCAATAGATCGCTAACAAGAAAAAAAAATAGCAGAAATATATTGTCACTTTATAAAACACTATATGGCCGCAATTTTGGTATAAACCTTTAGGGGTTCAAGACTGGTCACACCATGTTTGCCATCTTTGGGTGGACATCCTAGTCTATTTTCTGAAGATACAAATTCGATAATTGCAATAATATGTGTTAATTAATTGAGTCTGAATATAATAAGTATAAGTTTGTACTCTTTCTTTTAACCTTGGGTTCAGAAAAAGATTATTTTGTATATAATAGTAACTACTAACTAGTAAGGGAAGTAGAATTGTTCTCTGGGATTCAAAATTTCTGTTCCGGAAAAGGTGGCAGTATCCCTTTTATTAAAGGTTTTTTACGTTTTCATCCCTTTATGTTATTTTTTTTTATAAAAATCCTCAAGTTAATTTTTTATTTTTGTTTTAGTGAAATTTAGACATTAGAAATCGGTTTTTCCGTTTTTAAAAACCCGGTTTACTAATTATAACCGGGTTCTAATGTCCAAATTTCACAAAACCAAAAAGAAAAATTAATATGAGGACTTTTATGAAAAAAAATAACATGTAGTGACGAAAACGTAAAAAAACATGAAAACATGTTGGTTTTTTTCCATAATAAACCGTTTTATTAATTACAACGTGTTTCCTAATCCTGAGTTCACATAGCGATTCATTATGCAATTTTTTAGTTTAAGTTACCGTAATTGGTTTCTAAAAATATGTTCATCGAATTCTAAAATAACACACACACGCACACACACTCTCTCTCAATTTTGCTGCAGAACTTTGGTTCATTTTAATTTGGATAATACCAAAAGATAATACTTCATCCCTCATCTCCTAATCTTTTATCCTTCATCCATTTGTAAAAAAACAAAATTTTGTTGTGTTGTGTAAACATAAATACTACATGCTTGCTATTATTAGTTTAATTTTTTTCCCAATAATAATAATTACAAACTACTGAAAACATTCCGGTCCACAGCATTATAATTTTTATTTCTTTATCAAAGAGTATATTTTAGATTTATAACTAATGTTAAAACAATGTTAATGGAGACTTTCTTACTCACATAATTATAAAGGTGTTTGTGTTAAAACTACATATATGTTTGTCAATTTTCATGATTCATGCATGTTTAGTTATCATGTAATAGTTATTTCTTATTCTTTTTACCCCTTGTTTAATTTTAGTTAAGGCGCTAAACCAAGCACGGTTAGAAGCAAATGTGAAGATGAAAGGGGATCAAAGCTATCGAAACAAGTGGCCAAGCCCATACTCAGTCGTGTGTGGTGTGCTACTTTTGCTATCATTTTTGAAATATGTTTATCCACCATTCAAGTGGTTAGCCCTTGGAGCTGTCGCTGTTGGCATCGTACCATTAGTTTTGAAAGCTATTGCGTCCCTACGCAATCTTAGAATGGACATCAATGTTCTGATGATCATTGCTGGTACAAAATTTATAGCCTTTATCATATTACAAAGAGATATCATGCAGAAAAGTTATATGATATATTCTTTTTTACTTGTCATGAATGACATCTTTCTGAGTTGTGATCCTAATTATTTTTATAAAAACAGATGTGCAGTATAAGTAGAAGTCTAGGGGAGCGGCGCCAATCATGTAATTAGGTGATAGTTAGATATTAGAGTAGTATAATTTCCAAGTCTTTTTGCCATTTTCTTTTACACCCAAATGTTTAGTGTAAAACCAAACATTCAATAGATTTAACGTTTTCAATAAGGGTGTTAAAAAATATCCCATTCTCTGGTTAAACGTGGAGATTTACAATCCTAAAGTAAATGATTTGAATCATGAAAGAAAGTCATTCACATTATGCCATGGAAAATTTGTATACTAAGACTTCCCTCCTCGTTCAACCGTAAACGACATGTTAACCAGTTCATTAATTATTGCAGTTGGAGGATCGATTTTCCTGAAGGATTACTGGGAAGCTGGCACTATTGTGTTTCTATTGACTATATCAGAATGGCTCGAGACAAGGGCAAGTCACAAGGTTTATATATATGCCCCTCAATCTCTCTCAGTACCACAGCGACTATTAATTAAGTTCATGCAAATTAATTTATTTAATTACAAGAATATATCCTAATATATGTTAGAAAACTGATGATGCAAATTTTATCTATCTAGGCCACTGCTGTAATGTCATCATTGATGAACATAGCTCCTCAGAAGGCTGTATTAGCCGACACTGGTGAAGAGGTCAACGCTAATGAAGTGAAGGTCAACACAAGACTCGCTGTTAAGGCCGGCACTATGATCCCCATTGATGGAATAGTCGTGGAAGGGAAATGTGAAGTCGACGAGAAAGCTCTGACTGGCGAATCGTTTCCTGTGTCTAAACAAGTAGATTCCATTGTTTGGGCAGGCACAGTCAATCTAAATGGTATGAAAACGTTGCTTAATCTGTTTATATTTAAGATTAATAAAGTCAATGACGTTAAGAAGGTGTTTATTTACATCTCCTTTTTCCATCTGATAATTGTATTTCAAGTTGCAAATAATCTGTTTTGGTGTTTAGGTAATAGATTCTTTAGCGGTTAAATATATATAATCATTTTAGAACTGGCTGAAACAAAACAGACTATCTGATTTTTGTCATTTTATCTATTCTTTAAATAACTAAGATTTTTCAAGCATCCGCCCACTAAACAGTCAGAGATGGTCGTTATACATATTTGTTGCTTAAAGTTTGATTAGAAAATCTGTATATTTTAATTTTCAGTTCCATAATTATCTTGACCTCAAAAGTCAGACTCTAGCCCTTCATTTGAATTTGACTATTTTTTTTTCAGGTTATATTAGTGTCAAAACTACCGCTTTAGCTGAAGCTTGTGTAGTGGCAAGAATGGCTAAGCTTGTTGAAGAGGCTCAAAATAATAAATCTAAAACTCAAAGATACGTAGATAAATGTGCCACATATTACACACCAGGTAAAATTTTGTTTCTTCTGTAATAAATTTTTAGTTTTTTTTATTTGTTCATATGGTGGACAATTGTAAACAAAGGTAACACAGTTCATACCAATTTTTATTCTAGGTAACGTACTTTTAAATTTGTGGAGAAAGTTAATGCATTTCTAAAGTACAGAAGGGAACGACAGTTAGAAGTTTTTTAGCGACATTTTTTGAACACTTTGAAGTACATTTTTACACAATATTTTAAAACTAGATTACATATCCATATATTACATGGACTTATTTTAAAAATAGATATTTTTAAAATAATTATAATCATTTGATTTTAGTCCGTTATTTATTAAATTAGTCATATTAGAGTAGATTAGATTGTACTCATTTAAATTTAAGTTATATTTGAATAAAGTAAATGATGTGAAAAAAAATATATACTTACACAGTTACACATGACAAAAATATTAATGCAGTGTTGACACCTGATGTTTAGTTGCTTTTTTATTAGTATTTACGGAGTATTATATATTATAACTTGGGTTAGCCGAAATAGAAATTGGCATAATATGATTGTTGCATTCTTTGCAATTTTCCGTAAAAGAAATAATTTCTGAGCACCTGGCCTATGTATTTGCATTCCTGCTTGAAATCCTTCATTTGTTTGCTACAACAATTTGAAAATTGCTGATTTCACTGTGTTTTTTTGTCTTTTTTTTTTTTTTTTTGGTTTTGCAGCTGTTTGTGTAATAGCCGCCTGCTTGGCTGTGATACCAGCTGCGATGCGACTTCACAACGTCGACAAGTGGTATCACTTGGCGTTGGTCGTTTTAGTAAGTGCATGTCCGTGTGCACTTATCTTGTCCACACCCGTCGCAGCATTCTGCGCATTGTCAAAAGCAGCTACAGCCGGACTTTTGGTTAAAGGAGCTGAATATCTCGAAACACTCTCTACAGTCAAGTTTATTTGCTTCGACAAAACGGGCACAATCACTAAAGGAGAATTCTCTGTCTCAAACTTTCATCCACTCATCAATAATGCCAAATTGCTCTACTGGTAAATTATCCTTAAACTTAACTTTTTCTTCATGTTAACCGTACAGTCTTTCTATAACATCTTTTCGGGTGCTTTGAACTTTTGAAGGGTTTCGAGTATCGAGAGCAAGTCTAGTCATCCGATGGCTGCAGCACTTGTAGACTATGCACGGTCTCAGTCCGTTGAACCACAGCCGGACAATGTGGAGGAATTCAAAGATTTCCCCGGAGAAGGAATTTATGGGAAGATCGATGGGAAAGATGTTTATATCGGAAACCAAAAGATCGCGATCAGAGCAGGGTGTTCACAAGGTGAAAATGTTCATGAAACCATTATTTTGGATGTCAGTTTTTTCTCATTATGTTTCCTAACTTGATTTCTAAACTATTAGTTCCAAGAAATGTGAGTGAAAGTAATGAAGGTAAGTCGATCGGGTACATATTTTTGGGGTCTTCACCTGCCGGAATCTTTAGTCTCTCTGACTCTTGTCGTATCGGAGTTAAGGAAGCACTTGAAGAACTCAAATCAATGGGGATTAAAACAGCCATGCTTACCGGAGATTGTCAAGCTGCAGCCAATCACGCACAAAATCAGGTGAGGATCGGTCATCAAACTGCTTCAAAATTTTTTTTTTTTCTTTTTTGGCTTATTTTTTGTTTTAAATTTGCAGTTAGGAGGTGCATTAGATGTGGTTCATGCAGAGCTTTTACCTCAAGATAAAGCCAAAATCATTAAGGAATTTCAAAAGGAATCCACAACAGCTATGGTTGGAGATGGGCTCAATGATGCACCTGCTTTAGCCACAGCCGATATCGGGATCTCAATGGGGGTGTCTGGATCAGCTTTGGCTAACGAGACCGGGCATGTGATTCTGATGTCGAACGATATCAGGAAAATCCCAATAGCTGTAAGGCTCGCGAGGAGAACCCGTAGAAAGATATTCGAGAATATCTTTATCGCTATCGTTACCAAAGCTGCAATAATCGGCTTGGCTATAGCTGGTCACCCACTAGTATGGGCCGCGGTTCTTGCAGACGTCGGGACCTGCTTGGTAGTGATTTTCAACAGCATGCTTTTGCTACAAGGAACAACCACGCGAAGCATGAAAAGACATTCGGGCTCCTCTCATAATCATGCACAATGCTCGTCCGGTTCTAACGTTCAAGACAAGTGTTCAGATGCAGGCAAAACACAGGGTGGTTGTTGCGGTCACGATGATAACGTACAAGAGTCGAAACACATTGTACAAGAAACACAAGACAAAGACAGCTGCTGTGCTCATAACTATCATCAAATATCCAAATCGATCCAAGAAACAGAAGATAATGACGGTTGTTGTGTTCACGATGACCACACACACGAGGTGAAACACTGCGTACAAGAAACAAACGACGACTGTTGTGCTCATGACGTTAACGAGGTGAAGCACCCGGGTCATGAAAAAGAAAAACACGGGTGTTGTACTCTTGACGACAATGACAATGATGATGAAATACACGAGGTGAAGCAGGTATGTAAAGAAAAGAAACTGGTACAAGAGCCAAAATGCAGTAAAGATTTGGAATCACAGAGTTGCGAGAAAAAGAAAGGCGAATGTGGTCACGAAAAGCCACACTGCCATTCGAGTTCAATGACTAAAAAAGCAGAGAATGATCATCATCACCGCCACCACCACCACCACCACCATCATCATCGCCATGTGAAAGAGTACATCACAGGGGAGGAGTTGAAGAAAATTGTGAGTAATTGTTGCAGGAGTCATGGATTGAAAAAGAGGCATGTAAGTGGGTGTTGCAGGAGCTTTACATACAAATGCTGTGGTTACCAACAGTTTGGAATGGGGTTCAACAGAAAAGGAGGCTTATCCGAAATCGTGATCGAGTAAGATTTTCGACAACTAATTATTAAGTTATAAGAGAAAAGGTTAGAATCTAGAGTTAGCTTTGATGTACTCTTTCTTATATATATGGGTGAAGGAGAATGAATGCTAGGCAGAAAGGCAAACAAACACAATAACAAGCAGAAAGATGGATTTATGTAATTCGATCTATATATGTGGTCTAGGTATGGTATATATATTGATGTGACACAATTACACAAAGTATTTCTTAACGTTAACGTGCCAATATATATATTATGGTACTGTAACGTTAAGAAGTACTTTGTGGACTTTCAGCTGAGTAGGCGAATCGTAGAATGGTGACAGTATTTGGCTCTGCACAACAGTCAAGTTAAGGATTTTTTTTCTATAATTTTGTAATGGGGTGTTACAAATTATACACAAAATATAACGCAATTTCAAAAGAGATGACTAATCACCTTTGTAAAGTAAAGTAAAGCATGATTTTTAAACATAATTTGAAAACGATGATTGCTTACTCTTTTTTGTGAAAGTAACGAAAACATGATTATAAAAAGAAATGGTTTTGTATCTATTTGTAAAAGCAAGATTTGAATGCTATAGTTTCACAAATGATTGATTAATATGAAGAAAAGTTGTGAAAATCATGAAAATCGTTAAAAGCATTATACATCCTTTATTGTGTGTGTTGTGTGAAGTTAGCAAGTGTGATTGTGTGAAGTTCGCAAGTTGAATGAAAAAACAAAAAGGTTGGTCAGTCCAACTGTTATAAAAGTGAAGAAATATCTGCTTGATATGATAAATTATGTCTACTTGTCTAATAATTGTATGATGAAAATACTTGCTCAAGTAAAAAATAAAAAAATTGTTACCATTCCCCTCTTTATGAGCTATGACTTGTAAAAATTGTAATATGTATTTGTGTTTGATGCAAATGTAAAATGATTAAAAAACAACGCAACTAGTATTACACAAAAAGCAACACATATGGTAGATTGATAAATTAATTAAACAAAAAAGAAATGGTCAATATTATATATATATATATATTTTAGTGCTATTGTACTGTTCAATAACAAATTACTAACACAAAAGGGTAAAATGATTTAACCAAAGACTTCACAATTGTCCTCATCACGTAGTATGTAGATTCACCATTACCTCTAAGTTGAAATGATTGATTTGTATACTTTGACAGTTTTTATTGACATGACATATCATGTTTTAAAAGACATACTTCATATGTTTTAGAACTTGATCTGTCATGTCATACTATCAGTAAGTAACTATTTATTATAATTATGAAAATTTCAAAAATAGATTATTGTACGAATAAACATTTAAAGCAGGATGTTATAGTTGTAGAAAATCAAAAAGAAAAAATAAGTAGCTATAATTGGTATCATTAATTTTAGTGAAGTATATATTTATTTTTTCCCCAAAAACCTTGATAAAATATTAGATAATATTGTCACATACATTTAACCTTATTTTATTAGGCTCGATTGCTAAAAATAAAAATAACTCTTTATTTTTAACATTTATGATAATATTATTTATTTTTTTATCATTAATAACCATCAACTTTTATATTCTTGATAATTAATAGCATTAATCCTTATATTTTATATCATTAATAGTATTAACTTCTATGTCTTTTTATCATTTACATCAACCGTTTTTTTTTTAATTTTTTTGTTATAAATAATATAAAATTTGATATAATTAATAATAGAAAAATATAAATATTAAAATAATAAAAGCATTCGACTCTTTTTATTAATCAAAATGAATATACAACAAAATTACAAAATGATATGAAAATAGTGTGAAAGGGAAGTGTTTCTCTTTCCCCCTCTTTTACCAAATACTATAAAATCGGGAAGCATCAGAACTGTCTCACTCATTTGGTGTTCCTTCTTTCTGAGCTTCCATATTTTCTACTCCAATGGCGTCCCCCAAACGACCACTATTCTTCTCTATTACCCTAATTCTCTTCCTCTATTTCGTTTCTCCATCTTCACAAACCCTTAACGATCACGAACAACCTGATTACTCCTCTCATGATGATTCGTCTCTCAAAATCAAGCACCAACACCTCCAATCAAAGATTCTCAATTTAGGTTTCCAATTTCTCTTCTTAACTTTAGTCTTTAATTGTAGCACAAGATTTCCTTTCGTTATGCAGAAATCAACTATCAATTTGTTTTATTTGACTTTGGTCAAGGGCTACTGATCTTATTACGATTATGGTTGATATTGTTTGTTTGTTTCTAGGTTTTTATTTTTCATTTCAATTAACTTATTATTTGGCTGTTTGATTTGTGTCTTAACTGATAATATGACCTGTAGGGTTTATCTATATGTTTTCAAATGACTGTCAGTCCCTTTTGCATCTTCTAACTTTATATATAAGATACCATGAAATTTCATGAATTAGTTTGTATTGTGTATATATGTAGACCTTTTTACTGAAGGTTAATGATCCATGCGTTTCTTGTTTCTAATTACTAAGAAGATTTGTTTGCAAGCAGCTGTTTATGATTAAAATACTTGTTATATCTGAATATAGTAAAGTATCTTGAGTTTTGAAACACTTTGGTAACTGAACTGGCATTGAAATGCGTCAAGCTAATAACTTATTTGGTAAAGGACACTAAAGTATCAAAAAAAAATTTCATTATTATGTCTTCAAACATTCATTTTCCAGAAATACATAGCTGGTTTTACAACTAACTTCGTTGGTAACCTCTGTGCAAAATTGTTCCTTTTCTCAGAGTCCAGCATCGATGAGAGGAGACATGAGATTAATTCCAAGGATGAAAGAATTAAACAACTGGAAACGATTGTTTTCGAGAAATCAAATAGTTTGGCCTCCTTGCTTAGTGAAGTTCAATCTCTTCAGGTCAGCTTTTGCTTACATGTACTTACAGATTACTATTGAAACACGTCCTAAGTGATTATATGTAATGCGACTAATTAGTATTTGTATTCACATTATTATATTATGATTTCAAGCATTAATGATTAAACAAAATCTCTGATGTATTTCCTTGTTATGTTTTGATTGGAGTTGCAATTTCTGCAACTCATGGAGCATGTGTCTGCCTGAATTTTTCCACCATCTCTCATAAGTTTATTGTGGATTCTCATACCCAATAGCAGCCTAAGAAAGTTACCGTAGGCTCCTAATGATCCAGAATCGAAGAAAGAACTCATAGTGTATACATAGTGCTCTGAAATAAATTTTGTAATAATATTCAATATTCTTCAATGTTGCAATGAAATGCCTTCATAATGGAGTGTCTTTATTCCGTGGTGCAGCTAAAAATTCAATGTGGTAAATCAAATAATTAATAATCACTGCCAAAATATCACATGAATTTCCAATTACCCAAAAAGACCACGATAATTAAAAATTGAAAATGTTGATAAAAACAGAAAGTGCTGAAAATAGAGCCCTAAATGAAGGAATTTGGGACAAAACATTTGGCCCGTTAAGATGCAGACCTAAATTTCATTTATTCAATATTACTCTTCTTATAGAACCTTAATTTACTCCAGGTCTTTATGGATATTACAGGTGTAACATAATGAAAATGGTTGCCTTCTGTACACCTAGTTAACTTGATTTTACATTTGATAATGGAAGGAAAAAACAGTGGCTAACTAACATTGAGCTAGTAAATGTTCTGTAATCCCTTGATATTTAAATCGTATTTTGGAGAGAGAAAATGATGGCAAGTTTACAGCTTGTCCATCTGAGTGAAACCTATACTATTGAAGTAAAGCTTCAAAGATGAATGCATAAACTCAGTTGCTGATTTTTTATTGGCAGAAAAAGGAGTCATTTGATGCCAAGGAACAAATGGGTGAGGCTCATGCACGAGCTAGTGAACTTGAAAAGCAGGTAATGTTTGTAACAGATAGAGAAATATATTATCGTTGTTCGATTCCTTCTAACATAGTGATTTTGGTAGGTTGAAGATCTTAAAAAGGAGATAGCAAAGCAAAACACAAAAAAAGAGGCTCTGGAAGCTCGAATAAATGTTGCTGAGACAAAAATTACAGAATTGAATGTGAAACTTGAAAATGTAACCGCAAATTGTGTATTTTGGGTACCAAAAAATATGTGGCACAAACATTTCAATTCTTATTTGTTTCCTTTATTTTATTATTATTTTCCAGCTTCAGAGGATAAATGAAGACCAGAAAATTAGAATTCGTAAAACAGAACATGCTTTACAGAAGGCTGAGGTTTGTTCTAGACTTGACTCTGACCTATTCTAAGACATTAGCTTCTGATAATTGCAATGACTCCACTCACTCTTCAGGAAGAAAGAATCAGAGTCCAATTAAAAGCAGCCCGCTACTCTAAAGAACTGGAAGAGGTATATGAAATCGTACTATTGTTTGTTTTACTAGTGTAGTGTTTGACTTCTTGACTTTTTGTAGTATAAATACGTTACTTGTATTACATTCTTATAGTTGTAACTTATAATACAAATTACCAATTCTCTGCATTCTCTCCATTTTCTCTCTAGATTAGAATTATCTTTGTTTTCATTTGATTTCACTTTTGTCTTAGAATTTTAGATGTGTTTTGACTTTTTGTGTTTCATTTTAATTCAGATATCCTTTCCTTTTAGTTTGTCCCATCATTACATATACAATTTGTGTGCATCAGGTCCATGGGTCATGGCTTCCACCGTGGCTAGCTGTTCATTTGCTTCAGTGTCAGGTATATTTTTGTTTCTTCTGTTTTTCTAATTATTGCATTGTGTATCTCTGTTGTATGGCATTGACTGATATTTTATTTGGTCATTTAATTTTTTCTAAATGTGCAGTCTTTCGTGGTAACTCATTGGAATGTCTATGGAAGACCAGCTATGGATTTTGTGACTCAAAAGGTTTTCTAGTTTTTTTAATGTAGTTGATGTCTTTCACTCTTTCAGTTTATATTAATTACTGTTAAAACTTTTATCAAGCAATTGTTGTTGCTACTGCAGTCCTTAGCCCGTTCCTCTTATTAGAGGTGTGCATAGGGCGAAATCAGACTGAAACCAAACGCGAACTGATCTAAACCGGTAGATTAGTCCGAACCACACTCTGAACCAGATACGTAGGTTTGTTTAAATTTGAAAATACAAAACCTAAAATAGTTTTCGCTTGTGGTTTGAAAAATGAACAGAACTGGTTCTGTTGTGGTCTGATTTTTTGGTTTCATCGGTTCGGACCAAGTGTTGCACCACCCTACCTCTTATTATAATTTTATGTCTGTTTTCTAAATTTTTTATAGGCACTTGAAACACAAGCTCAGATTCGAAAGTGGGTACGGCCCTACATTGATATGATGCATACTGTAAGTTGCTCTACAAAAAAATCATACGTAAAGCTCTGGATATGCTTAATACTGTGTTTTCATATGTGTCATGCTATAAGTTTCTTCAGAGCTTTTCTAAGTCAGGGCATTTGGTGCGCTAGAATCCGTTGGGATTGGAAGGGGAAGGAATTCAATTCTAAATGCTAACATGTTCTAATTCCTTGACACATTCCAATTCTTTCAGAAACATTCCAACGAACCAAACACCACTGTACAGTAGGAATAATTTGATCTCTACATCTACTTATAAAAGTTTTGCTGCAAGTTTTACCAGCTTTTTTTTTCCCCAATTGTTTTCGTCTACATCTTGATTTTATTATTCTTTTCAATATGGGATGTTGCTTATATATCCGCAGAAGTGGATCCCTGCCATCAAGGAGCAGTGGCTTACATTTGTGACGAATACAGAACCACACATGCAAATACTTGCTGCCAAGACCGTTGAAGCTTACCATTCATCTAAGAAAACTATAAGTCCTCACATTTCCAAGATACAAACTACAGTCGATCCATATATCAAGGTCTTATAGATTTTGGCCAACCATTTCACAAATTTGTGGATGGATTTATATGTTATAATTGGAATAACCACTTACCATGTTGTGCAATATCTTTGCAGGAAGCTAAGAAGTTCACAACTCCCTACATTAATCAGCTTTCAAAGACATTGAAACCTCATATTAACAAGGCACAAATTTTCTTCAAGCCTTACACTAAGAAAATACTCCGTGCTTATAGAAGGTTTTCTAAGACCACCCTAAAATACCATCGCCAGGTAAACTTGTGCCCTTTTTTCATTTCTTATCAACTTAAATGTTTAGTTGGTTTTGTTAATGATGTTTGTCGAGTGGCTGATATTGGTTCTACTTTGGAAGGTTCGTGCTAACATTCGTGAAGTACTGAAGCAAAATGAGTTTACACGTTCACTTGCAAGTAATGAGCTTGTGTGGTTTATGGTATGTATGTACCCCTTATTGTGCAGTGTTCTGTGCCAAAGTTAATCATTTGAACACAGTTATGTAGTTGTATAATTGACAAGATTGTCCCTTAACTGCCATAGGCCTCTGCTTTTATGGTTTTCCCGGTGATGATTCTTCTTACAATGTTGTCTTCTTTGTTCAGGTTTGTATTGTAGTTTTTTTAAGTTTGCATTTTTCAAGTGATTATCTGATCATTGCTTTGAAAATGTAAATAATCACTTGGGACTTTGGGAGTATTTGACAAACCAAAAGATACAAAGTGATTATTTGTGTTTGTTGTAAGACAACACATTTTATTAAACTAAGAAATGATGTTGCAAGGGTAAACACAGACACCCCCTTAACCTGGTTTTACTCCAATAGTTACTTTTTTTTCTGGGTTCTTTCATAACATAAAGTCATCTAAACAACAGTTTAGGAGTTTCAATTCTAGCCAAGTATTTGGATACTAGTTAATATCTGGGTTTATATCAGAAAAACCAACGTACTTTTATATTATTATTGGTTTAGTCCTTGTCAAGTTTTTTCTCATCTTAGTCCTTATAATTTTTTTTTTCGTATTTATGTTAGTCCCTCTATGCCATAGTCTATGGCTCTATCTAGGAGGACAGAATGACCAAATTGATAAAAATGTAAAAGTAAGATGTTTTTTTTTTTCAAATGACATGTATACAACAAATACCATTATACTTTCACATTTATATCACTTTGGTCCCTACTATATTTATTTTTTCTAGTTAGAGGGACCAAATTGAATAAGACAAGAAAAGTATAGCGGTTACAGTTGGGAAAATTGGCGGAGGGACTAAATCATCAAAATCGTGAAAGTATGTTGGTTTTTTCAAACGTTATTAATTCTAGGATTATTGTTCTTTTTGAGCAACCAACTATCAAAAATGTTTGTAAATTGCACAACACCTTTCTTTGTTTGTATAGTCCCTCAAGTAAAGGTCCTGGACCGTTATGTGTTGTGTAAATTTGGTTTTCTGTGTTCTGCCTTTTGCAGTAAAAAGACAAGAAGGCGTACTCGTACTTCCTATACAAGCCAACAACGACGTAGGGCAAGACGGGTGCATCCAGAAAGGTCAAACACCCCAAGATAGTTTCATGGCATTCTTCTATCAGGTCCAATGTATGTTTCTTGTGCATACGGTAATAGAATTTTCTTTTCCTCATCTTCATTATGGTTTGTTCTTGCTCGTTATTGTGTGCGTGTTTTGTTATCGTTTTCACGATTGATACACAGATATTTCCTCGTGTGTGTGTGTGATAAACTAGAGTCAACATGGGTTCCATTTGCTTGATATGGTTAGCAATTAAGATGGAAACCCACAGTAGGAAGAACAAACCAGGTAAGCATGCCAATCGATCCGATGCGATCCATTGTGTGAATCAGCAATTCAAAAAACTTGATCAATTCATCTGGGTCGATTTATCTAAATATTAAAGATAAAATTATTATTCTTATATTCTTATAATATTGAACTCTTATTTTGACATTCATTATGACTATATTCAAACATATTTTAAAATAGCAACTTCTTGTATAACACATAATGACTTAATTGTGTTAATAGATACCTGTATATTGTTTTGAATGACATCTTAAAATGCAACAAAAGTTTTGTTGTGTTAAAAATTTTATTGGTTTTGTGGTGTAAATTTATATATATATATATATATATATATATATATATATATATATATATATATATATATATTTGATTCTTTTATGATGAGTATTTTTTTTTAAATGAAAAATTTTATGAAGCGATTTATAAAACGAATCACATTTTATGTTATGGATTTTTATGACACTTTTTAAAATGTGATCCGTTTTGTGAAGGCAAACTATGTTGAAACAAAGAAATAAATAAAAGGTACTTTATAAAAGAAATGTAAGAGGATTGATTAGATCACAACCAATTTATTTGGGTCACAAGTTGGAATAAGGGGTGTCAATTCTGTCCAACGGGTCAAACGGATCGACGACCAAATGACAAAAATTTAACATAAGATTAAAGTTTTTTCCAAAAAGTAATTTTTTTAATACATATATTTCTAGAATTTCATTTTTTCAAAAATAATTTAGTTCTAGGTTACTTCTTTTACCATGGGTCATTTTGACCGTTCCTCCCGTTGGGTTGAAATTGCCACACCTGTTGGATTGAATCATTAGTTGTCTTATCCAATCCAAATCTATCCATTGACAAGCATGAAGATAGAGGTCATGCCAATTGTCATTTATTCAGTTTGTTATGTTGATAGTTCTGTCTCTGTTTCTAAAAAAAAAAACAGGTAAAACCCGTGACAGCAGCAGATGCCATGACTTACTTCGGGTGATGGTTTATATTCAGAACAGAAGACCGACCGTGCTCTTGGTATAACGTAACTCATGCTGCATCATACGATTAGGAATCATTGATATGATCATAGTTGATAGACATGGATGTTTAGAAATACTAAATAACTGGAGAATGATGGTTGTGATTAATATCATATACTTTTTTACTCTCTTATATACTTAAAATGTGTCCATTTTCGATTTTTGTTGATCCTTTGGATTGTCATTTTGACTGGAAACACTAAACAAGTGACAATAACAAATTTTGTCCATGGATTATTGTATACTCTTGCTCGTACTACTTGTTCTAACAACTCATGTTCTCTTGGATAGCGAGCACATCAAGATATAAAGAGAAATTCTTTATATATATAAAAGATAGAATACCTTATTTGATACGATAAAAATTATTCTAGGATCTTGTTGCGACACGGGTAATTTGAATTCTTGAGTCTAAGAGTAATTCTTATTTAAATCGCAACAATAGTTGGCGTTATTACCACGGAATGTGGTCCTGGATTCCATAACGGGCAAGGGTTGTTGTAATCAAACGAGAGAGCGTTAGCTGACTAGTATGGTAACAGTCGGTCAGTTGTTAATAGAATTTAGTTATTCTTATATCCATTAACGCTAACATTTTATACGATGTGACAAGTGATCAACTATGACCTTCGACACAATGATGTTGCTTCGTCGAAGATATCCTTATGGCAATTTGCTCAAGGTATGAAGGACCTAATGTCATCATCCTTCAATCGATAGTACTCCAACTATTAATATTAATAACTACACTCTTCGGTCAAAATTGTTCTTCGGCCCAACTTTGGTTGTATCGTTAAACCAATCAATCTAATTCCATCAAGAGCGCTCTTCCCACTATAATCCACACTTCTATCACATCAATGTCATGTTACTAATTTTTTTCAATCACAATTCATAGCTCACACCTTGAAAATGGTTGTCATCGTTGTAGTAAAAAATCAATTTCAAATTAAATTAAACACGCTAATTAAATTAAATAAAACAAATAAAAATTAATATAATCTGGATTTCATTCTTTGTCAAACTTTCACACATTGATCGGGTAACTCGCGTTGTATTTTCATCATTGTTCGTTGTTGCTCTCCAAGTAGGTGGTCGTGTGGTGCAAAAAAAAAGGTGCATCTTGTTTACGTTGTCCCCCTTTTTCATATCATCAATTGTTGTTGGGTACTAACGAATATTTTGAAAGTTGCATTTAAATCATCAAATCGTTCATTAACAAATTGCATCGAGGCATAGCCAGTGGATTGGGAACTTGAGAAAGATTGTCGCTTCCCTTTCTTTCTTCCATGAGGGTGTGTCAATTCAATGAAAAAAGCGTCGGCCTCATTGAGGTCGATTGGTGTGTTGTGATGTATAGTAGAGTTCTGGTGGGTAGTAATAAGAGTGTTGGAAATTGTATAGGGATTGATCGAGTCATAACGGGTTGCAGATGTTTTTTGGGTGCCAGTATGGATACGTCTTTTAATCAGGATGAGGTTGAGGTGATGTAATTATCTCTTGGATCCATAGTGTGTGAAAAGAAAGTACAAACTGAGAGCTGTAGAAAAGTTTGTAGATTGAGTGCTGTAGAAATTTTTAGAGTAAAATGATGTTATTTATAAGAAAATATTGTCTAAAAAAAGTTAACTTCAAATGGTCAGTTTTTGACTGTAGAGGCGAAGAGAGCCTGGACACAACACGGAGAGAATCAGAGAAGGGGTGAATCATGGTGGGAAATTGTAACAACCCAGCTTTTATTTAAGTCTTTTATTTCGTCTTGATCCAAATAATGTAAATTTAATTACATTATTAATTATGTGATTTAATTAAGTTGATGACTATTTAAAATTAATTGAATATTTATATTATAAATTATTAAAGATGATTAAATTCAAAGATATGTAAAATACAAAAGTTTAGTGGGTTAAATATCAAAAATGATAAATTTATATATAAAAACAAAAATTAATGATCAATTAAGATCATTAATCATCAAACCTCTCTCTCTCTAATCTCTCTCTACACTCATACGGCTACCTCAAAGATTCAACAAGAAATCCATAATTTTGCAAAGAATTTGGAATTAAAGCTAAGGAGGAGTTACTACAACAATTAAGCAACAAGAAACTACAAAGATTTGAGGTAATTCTTGATTTAAATTTCAAGAAATTATGATTTTGGTTCGGTTTCATTAAAAACCGAAACCAAGAATTTTATATGTGAAAAATGTTGTTGCATGTTCAAAATTTTAGTAGATTATGATGAATTTAGGTTAATAGAAGTCATTAAAACAAAATTGTGGGTTTGATCGTCCAAAATAAGCAATAAATCCGAAAATTTTATGAATTTTGGGTTCTTGATAAAATGGCATATTTTGGATGATCTTACTCAAATTAGGATGTTATTGATAGGGAAAAATGTATAAAAACACTCCAATAATGTTATTATATCAATATATAACATTGCATGTTACTAAAAAGTGTTTTTGGGAATTAATATGAAAAATCCGAATGAATAATACTCAAGAACACCAAGAACAATTTTCTGGATAAATTCTAAGTCTTTGAATCTGAATTCGGTTGGAACCGAATCCGGATGAATTGCCCAATTCGGATCCCATCCTGAATTCGGGTAAGATTAATTCGAATGTTCATTTCGGATAACTCATGATCCGAATTCGGATTGATGTCTAATTCGGGCCTTCTTGGAAATTTGAATGTGTTCCATTTCGGTAGATGTCAAAATTCGGTTCTTACATGATCCGAATTCGGGTTATGCTATTTCGGATGGTGCCCAATCCGGATTGATCCGAATCCGGATTGATCCGTATCCAAATATTAAATTTTGATATTTTAGCTAAATAAATGATTATATATATAAATATATATTGCTATTTAATCAGATAACTTTTGGAGAATTTAAAAGGAATAAAGAATATAAACAAACAAAAGATTGATGAACTATAAAGTTATCAGAATCAGATAGAATTAAAGACCTTAATGATCAAGAGATGATGAAAATTCCATGATAATGATGATGATATTGATATGAGATTTATATGATATAATTCTGGACAGGTTCAGTAAAATTCTGAACATAAAGATTTAAAAGATTTAAAGCGGGTCAGAGATTTGATTGACAGAACAGATTGACAAAGATAAAATCTTGAGATAACTCAGGTGGCAGATTTTTATATCTGTTTGATAAAGACCCAGACCAGTGAGTTATAGATATTCAGATTGAACATGCATAGATTCCGGTTGAGATATATTGGTGCTGTTAAGATTTATTGACATTCATTTATCAGCTGGATTGAGACCTGTGCACACCATGGTTGGGTGTTGCCCAGCTGATCATGATAGCTATTTGATTATCATTTTCATATTGCATTTAAGACTTCTTCAGACATTGCTTTATGATTCATTGCTATCATGATTTCTATGACTTAAGCTTTCATTATTGATCAGACATTTGATAGATTTATTCAGCTTGACTAGCCCTTGATGGTCTATTGTTCTAGACCTGACTATTTCACCAGTTCTTATGAACTTGGTAATGACCTCCGATGTTCCGCCATATTGACTTACTGGTAGCTAGCCCAGTATGTGGCTGATCCCCACGATTTAAGCGTAAGTGTGGCCTGAACATCATCCGATTCTATGATTCTATATCTCAATCATGAGGGCTGTAGCGGCAGCCAAGACATATCACGCTAAGATTAATGACTCCGCTTGACACGCATGTTGATATTGAAAATCTATAAACTCACTAAGCATTGCTTACAGTTGCTGCATTATAATTTTACAGGTAAAAGCAAAGGAAAGTCACCTGCAGGACCTAGCTCTTAGGTCAATTAAAGATCAAGACTGAAGTATCATAGACCACTACACAACAAATCCTTTCGGTACTGATTGGAAGACGGCAATTGTTGTGGATTTTGGGTAGATTAAATATGATTCTATGATGTAATGACTAGATTAGATGTTACTCTTTTTATAACTTAAATTTGAAATATGTAACTTAAATCCTAATCTGTATGTACATATAATTTTTAATTCCGCAATTAATTACCCTATCTTAGTATGGTTGATATCGTATTGCATGATGTGGGACCTAGACTGGTGAGAACTGCCCCGTAAGGGGTGGTCTTCACAGGATGGTATCAGAGCACTAGTTTGAGTGAATCAAGTATTACGTGAGTATACTTGGTCTCAAACTGAAGCAATACATATGTATCAATCATTTAGGTGGTTTGAACTGAGATAGGATATACAGACTATTAGGATGGGAAAAAGGGTACATAGATCTAAGTCTATAAACTGATAGTTAAATGCTTTTTTAATTTTCAGTAGAAGATGTCAGGATCAGGATCAGGTGATATTCCCAGCAACATGAACCCACAACAAATGTTTGAAATGATGCAACAACTTCTAGCCCAACACTCAGAACAACAAAACAAAATAATGCAAGAACAGTTTCAGGCCAGAGATGAGGCCGAAGCTAAAAGACGTGAAGAAAAGAAAAATAAGAGAAAAGAAAAGCAAGTCCAGACTAATGAATCTGATTCTGATAAATCTAATCCAGAAACCCAAACTGCTCAGCCAAAAGGCTGCAAATTTAAAGATTTCATAGCGAGTGGTGCCCTGAACTTTGAGGGTACAGTGAATCCGATTCAGGCGATGGACTGGATTAGTCATACCGAAGAGATCTTTAGAATTTCTGACTGCTTAGACTCCAAGAAAGTGAGTTATGCGTCTGCGTTATTTGTCGGTGCTGCCCGTGCCTGGTGGAAAACCCAGAGAAGCATATATGGCGAAGAAGTAATTCAGACTCTAGAATGGAACCAGTTCCTAGATATGTTTAACGCAAAATACTGTCCAGTAGACCAGCGAGACAAGATGGAAGTACAACTGATGCAGCTGACTCAAGGAACAAAGACAGTTGACGAATACGAACACGAGTTTTCACGACTATGCGGTTACTCCTCATACCAAGTAGCTACAGAGGAGAGAAAGATTAATAGATTTCGCGTAGGACTCAATCCTAGATATCGACATCCGATGAGTGCGATCAAATACAAATCTTACTTGGAAATGGTAGAAGCGGCTAGACAAATTGATCGAGGTTATTTAGAATACGGTGATCAGCTCTATGCTCCGTCTACTAATCCGATGAATCCGTCTCCTCCGAAGAAACAGCGATTTGGCATATTCTTTAAGCCAAATAAGTCACAATCTCAGCAATTCCATCAGCAAAGTTCACAGCCGAAAGCCCAAGTGTATTCCTTAACGAACGAGCCGCGATTCTGCAAGAGATGCAGAAAGTCACACATGGGACTATGTAATCCAGATGACGTCACATGTTTTGCGTGCAACATGATCGGTCACAGCAGTGAGGAATGCCCACAGCAGGGACGTGGATGTGCAAAGTGCGGGAAAAGAGGGCATTTTATGTACCAATGTCGAAGCGGGCAACGTTATCAGTCACAGTTGTCGGCTGGAGGGTCTACAGTAAAGAGTTCTGCTGCAACACCAACTGCAAGGACACGTGCGTTTCAGATAACGGCTGAAGAGGCGAGAGAAACACCTGACGTAGTCACCGGTACGTTTCTATTAAATACGATACCTGCTCGCGTACTATTTGATTCTGGCGCTAGTCGTTCCTTCATATCAACTTCTTTCGCACAAAGATTATGCAAATTTCCATCAAAGCTTCCTATTGTACTTGACATTGAGACAGCCAGTAACAGTTATGTTATGGCTGATTCTGTTTACCGTAATTGCACTCTGCTTGTTGATAATATCGTGTTCAACTTGGACCTTATCCCGATTCCGTTAAAAGAATTCGACGTTATCATCGGAATGGACTGGTTAATGAACAACGAGGCTACAATTATCTGCAACCGTCGGATCATCAGAATTAAGTCTTCAGACGGCCGAGTATTGGAGATCAAGGGCGAGAAGCGTGAAGGTGCACACTGCTTTATTTCTATAGAGAAAGCTTATAAATATGTATCTAAGGGTCGCGAATCCTATCTGTGCTACGCTCTATCTGAATCCAACTCTGAAAAGAAATCTATGTCCGATATTCCGATTGTCTGCGAATTTCCAGATATCTTTCCTGATGACATTTCCGGAGTGCCACCGGAACGTCAAGTTGAGTTCAGTATTGACTTGGTTCCTGGTGCGGCTCCTATTGCTAAAGCTCCTTACAGACTTGCACCTGCAGAAATGCAGGAAATGTCCAAGCAATTGCAAGAGCTGTTGGAAAAGGGGTTTATCCGACCGAGTTCATCTCCGTGGGGTGCACCTGTTTTATTTGTCAAAAAGAAAGATGGAACTTTCCGTATGTGCATTGATTACCGCGAGTTGAACAAAGTCACAATAAAGAACAACTATCCTCTGCCCAGAATCGATGATCTGTTTGATCAGCTACAAGGAGCCAGTTACTTCTCGAAAATAGATCTCCGTTCTGGGTATCATCAATTAAAAGTCAGAGATGAGGATATTCCGAAGACAGCCTTCCGTACAAGATACGGTCATTACGAATTTCTCGTGATGTCGTTCGGCTTAACAAATGCACCAGCGGCGTTCATGGACCTCATGAAACGCGTGTGCAGACCAATGTTGGATAAATCAGTTATCGTATTCATAGACGATATTCTGATTTACTCCAAAACGGAGGCTGATCATTCTATTCATCTGCGGCAATTGCTAGAGTTATTAAGAAAAGAAAGACTCTACGCAAAATTTTCTAAGTGCGAGTTTTGGCTCAGACAGGTATAACTATATTTTGTCTTGAGTTCTTCATTAAACATTTCTTAATTCAAACAAAACTTGACACTCTACTTTGATTCTTATAGATTCAATTCCTTGGCCATGTTGTATCTGGCGAAGGTATTTCTGTCGATCCTTCGAAAGTTGAGGCTGTTCAGAAATGGCAAACGCCTCGTAATGCCTCTGAAATCCGAAGTTTCCTTGGATTGGCCGGTTATTATCGGCGATTCATAAAGGATTTCTCAAAGATTGCTGTACCACTAACCATGCTAACACGAAAGAATACTCCTTTCGTGTGGTCTGATAAACAGCAAGAGGCATTTGACATTCTGAAACAAAAGCTTATTCAAGCGCCAATCCTAGCCTTGCCAGAAGGCAATGACGATTTCGTTGTTTACAGCGATGCATCTGGTACTGGTTTAGGGTGTGTTCTTATGCAAAGGGGAAAAGTAATTGCCTACGCTTCAAGGCAATTAAAAGATTACGAGAAAAGTGCACCAACTCATGATCTTGAGTTGGCTGCCGTTACCTTTGCTTTGAAGATCTGGCGTCATTATCTATATGGGACTCGGTGTCAGCTTTACACCGATCACAAGAATCTCAAACATCTTTTCACTCAGAATGATCTGAATATGAAACAGCGACGGTCCTTGGAGCTTATCAAGGACTATGATTGCGAGATCCTATATCATCCCGGCAAAGCTAATGTTGTCGCGGATGCTTTGAGTAGGAAAGTCTATCCGGAAAAGTGCTGCTATGCTTTAACTCCTGTAATATTCTCTTTGGATCTTATTGAAGACATCCGAGTTGCTCAAGTTGAAGCATTGAAAGAAGAGAATATTGAATCTGAAAATCTTAAAGGGCAATTTCAATTTCTAACTCTGAATCATTTGGGACTTCAATGTCTCAAGGGAAACCGAATCTGGATCCCTAAGTATGGTTCAATCCGCAGCACTCTTCTATCTGAAGCCCATCAGTCCAAGTTATCTGTTCATCCTGGCAGCTCAAAGATGTACTTTGATCTGAAAGCTGATTACTGGTGGCCAGGAATGAAGAAAGACATCGGTCGATGTGTTGAAAGCTGCAGAATCTGTCAGATGGTTAAGGCAGAACACCAGAAATCCTTCGGGGATATGCAACCACTACCAGTAATGGAAGTGGGAGCATATAACAATGGACTTCATCACAAAGTTGCCAAAAACCAAGAGACAGCACGACTCTATCTGGGTAGTCGTGGATCGATTAACAAAGTCAGCTCACTTCATTACCGATGAAAGAGACATATTCCCTCGATAAACTGGCACAGATGTACATTACCGAGATCATCTCTCGTCATGGTGTGCCGAAATCAATCGTCTCTGATCGTGATAGTCGTTTTACTTCGAGATTCTGGCAAGCACTGCAAGAAGGGATGGGTACTCGGATTTCTATGAGTACTGCTTATCATCCAAGTGCAGATGGCCAGAGTGAGCGTACTATCCTAACTCTCGAAGATATGCTTCGTGCCTGCGTTCTTGATCTAAGTGGTAATTGGGATGACCACTTGCCGTTGGTCGAATTCTCATACAATAACAGTTATCATTCAATGATCAAGATGACTCCATTTGAAGCTTTATATGGCAGAAAGTGCAGAACTCCCACCTGTTGGCGTGAAACAGGTGAATCGCCAATAGCAGGACCTGCCCTTCAACAGTTGACTCATGAAAAGATTCAGCTGGTTAGAAGAAACATTCTTGAAGCTCAGAGCAGGCAGAAGTCATACTATGACAACCGGCACAGATCAATCAGTTTTGCAGTTAACGATTGGGTGATGTTGAAAGTATCCCCAATGAAGAATGTGGTGCGGTTCATTAAAAGAAACAAGCTAGCTCCAAGATTTATCGGTCCGTTCAAGATTGTGGAAAAGATAGGAAACCAATCTTATCGTCTTGAACTACCAGCTGACTTAGCTGGAATACATCCTGTATTCCATGTCAGTCACTTGAGAAAGAGTTTAGCCGATGAAAGGGAAGTTCAGATACCACACGTTAACTTGCAGATTGATTGGAAGCTTCGCGTGGTTGAAGAGCCGGAGTGTATTCTGGACTCGAAGACCAAGAAGCTTAGATTTAAAGAAATACAGATGGTGCTCGTCCAGTGGAAACATCACAAAGGTTCGCATCAGTCTTGGGAATCCAGAGATGTTATGAAAGCTACTTATCCCAGTCTGTTCGAACATAGCTAACTTCGGGGACGAAGTTTGTGCGTGGTGGAGCCCATTCTGTAACAACCCAGCTTTTATTTAAGTCTTTTATTTCGTCTTGATCCAAATAATGTAAATTTAATTACATTATTAATTATGTGATTTAATTAAGTTGATGACTATTTAAAATTAATTGAATATTTATATTATAAATTATTAAAGATGATTAAATTAAAAGATATGTAAAATACAAAAGTTTAGTGGGTTAAATAGCAAAAATGATAAATTTATATATAAAAACAAAAATTAATGATCAATTAAGATCATTAATCATCAAACCTCTCTCTCTCTAATCTCTCTCTACACTCATACGGCTACCTCAAAGATTCAACAAGAAATCCATAATTTTGCAAAGAATTTGGAATTAAAGCTAAGGAGGAGTTACTACAACAATTAAGCAACAAGAAACTACAAAGATTTAAGGTAATTCTTGATTTAAATTTCAAGAAATTATGATTTTGGTTCGGTTTCATTAAAAACCGAAACCAAGAATTTTATATGTGAAAAATGTTGTTGCATGTTCAAAATTTTAGTAGATTATGATGAATTTAGGTTAATAGAAGTCATTAAAACAAAATTGTGGGTTTGATCGTCCAAAATAAGCAATAAATCCGAAAATTTTATGAATTTTGGGTTCTTGATAAAATGGCATATTTTGGATGATCTTACTCAAATTAGGATGTTATTGATAGGAAAAAATGTATAAAAACACTCCAATAATGTTATTATATCAATATATAACATTGCATGTTACTAAAAAGTGTTTTTGGGAATTAATATGAATAATCCGAATAAATAATACTCAAGAACACCAAGAACAATTTTCTGGAAAAATTCTAAGTCTTTGAATCCGAATTCGGTTGGAACCGAATCCGGATGAATTGCCCAATTCGGATCCCATCCTGAATTCGGGTAAGATTAATTCGAATGTTCATTTCGGATAACTCATGATCCGAATTCGGATTGATGTCTAATTCGGGCCTTCTTGGAAATTTGAATGTGTTCCATTTCGGTAGATGTCAAAATTCGGTTCTTACATGATCCGAATTCGGGTTATGCTATTTCGGATGGTGCCCAATCCGGATTGATCCGAATCCGGGTCCCCAGTCCGGATGGATCCGAATCCGGATTGATCCGGATCCAAATATTAAATTTTGATATTTTAGCTAAATAAATGATTATATATATAAATATATATTGCTATTTAATCAGATAACTTTTGGAGAATTTAAAAGGAATAAAGAATATGAACAAACAAAAGATTGATGAACTATAAAGTTATCAGAATCAGATAGAACTAAAGACCTTAATGATCAAGAGATGATGAAAATTCCATGATAATGATGATGATATTGATATGAGATTTATATGATATAATTCTGGACAGGTTCAGTAAAATTCTGAACATAAAGATTTAAAAGATTTAAAGCGGGTCAGAGATTTGATTGACAAAGATAAAATCCTGAGATAACTCAGGTTGCAGATTTTTATATCTGTTTGATAAAGACCCAGACCAGTGAGTTATAGATATTCAGATTGAACATGCATAGATTCCGGTTGAGATATATTGGTGCTGTTAAGATTTATTGACATTCATTTATCAGCTGGATTGAGACCTGTGCACACCATGGTTGGGTGTTGCCCAGCTGATCATTATAGCTATTTGATTATCATTTTCATATTGCATTTAAGACTTCTTCAGACATTGCTTTATGATTCATTGCTATCATGATTTCTATGACTTAAGCTTTCATTATTGATCAGACATTTGATAGATTTATTCAGCTTGACTAGCCCTTGATGGTCTATTGTTCTAGACCTGGCTATTTCACCAGTTCTTATGAACTTGGTAATGACCTCCGATGTTCCGCCATATTGACTTACTGGTAGCTAGCCCAGTATGTGGCTGATCCCCACGATTTAAGCGTGAGTGTGGCCTGAACATCATCCGATTCTATGATTCTATATCTCAATCATGAGGGCTGTAGCGGCAGCCAAGACATATCACGCTAAGATTAATGACTCCGCTTGACACGCATGTTGATATTGAAAATCTATAAACTCACTAAGCATTGCTTACAGTTGCTGCATTATAATTTTACAGGTAAAAGCAAAGGAAAGTCACTTGCAGGACCTAGCTCTTAGGTCAATTAAAGATCAAGACTGAAGTATCATAGACCACTACACAACAAATCCTTTCGGTACTGATTGGAAGACGGCAATTGTTGTGGATTTTGGGTAGATTAAATATGATTCTATGATGTAATGACTAGATTAGATGTTACCCTTTTTATAACTTAAATTTGAAATATGTAACTTAAATCCTAATCTGTATGTACATGTAATTTTTAATTCCGCAATTAATTACCCTATCTTAGTATGGTTGATATCGTATTGCATGATGTGGGACCTAGACTGGTGAGAACTGCCCCGTAAGGGGTGGTCTTCACAGAAATGACGTGAAGGGTGGTGGTATTATGGTGTAGGGTAGACATGAACCGTGGTGGCCACCTTCCGACGCTCCCACTCTGGATGACCTGATACAAATACCTAAAATATTAAGGGACAATTTGTTAGAAAGAAAATTAAAGTAAACAAGTATAAAAAAGATTACTTTTGTTTCTTTTTTTTCTTTTTTTAATCATACAAAACGCCTCCTGATATTAGACTTGTACATATGCATTTAAACCACAAGAAATTATAAAATTTTCATTTTCATTTTGAAAGAGAAATAGATTAATTGACAAATTTTAAAAATCGTCTCATAAATACTAGTATCACATCATTTTCCGCCAATTCTAGTACCCCGAAAGTCATCAAAATCCATATCAATATCTCAAACACACATTTAAGGTTTTTTTTCAAACTCCAAAGATATTTAGATTGGGTTTGGCGTGAAGAATTGAAAAAAAAGGAATTGTCTTAGGGGGTGTTTGGTTCGCAGATCTTTTTCTCTGGAATTTGCATTTTTTCATAGATTTTGCATTATGCAGCATTTGCATTTGTCAGGGTTTTGTCAAAGAATCTGCATTATCTTATAGAAAAATTTTGCTAATCTGAAGAATGCAAGGTAACTGGGATTTAAAATCATTGTGGGAGGCTGGGTTTTTAAATTACAAAGAAGGAAGAGATTTATGAAATCTTGAGATTTTAAATCCTTACTGAGATCTGTGAACCAAACACAGGATTTTAAATGCAAATCCCAGGAAATCCGCGAACCAAACGCCCCCTTAGTTTTCAAGCTTTGTTGATTACATGTCAATTAATATTTAACACATATAATGAATAAAAAACAATACAATCTCAATTCTCTTTCTCTTGTTTTGATTATCTTCATGTTGAGAAGAAAACTAAAGAATTGGTATATACAATAAAAACCAATCTCCATCATTCACTTGAGAATTTATGGTGACATCCTATGAAAGAATAAGCTTGAAGATCAATTCAATTTCATTCTCTTCAATCTCTGTACCAAACACACAATTAGAGTCTACTTTATAATCATTAAGTATATATCATGCATTCTTTCATTCGTCAAACATATGATTATCACATCTTGAAAGATGCATTTCTTTATTATAAAGTACACTTATTTCAAACGTCTATAAAATCCACATTCTATTTATTTCGTATTTGATACGTGGAAATTCAATCACTCTGTTAAAAAACTGCTACAAATAAAAAAATTTGTGTTTTTCAGAGAATAGTATCATTAAGGCCTTGTTTGATTTAATAATATCTTAATTATCTCTAATATCTAATTTGGTCAATAGAAATTTAACATCATCTCTTTATTAAACAGATGTAATAAGACATTAGACGTCTAATAACTTAAAAAAACAAACGAGCCCTAACATTCTCCTCAAGATTGCCAAGAAAGATCCTTGCAAGAAGAAAAGAAAACCAAGAGGAACCACTAATACTTTTATAGACCCTTCTAGAAATGCTTATCTTGAAGAAGAAACACATGATTAAAAAGAGGTTGACTAAGAATGTCAATCCTATTGAAGGTACTAAAATATTGTTTCCAAGAAGCCTCTCATAATTCATGAGAATTTTATGGCATCCTTACCATACATACTATTACCACATGATCTAGCAACGAAAACGAGAAAGTTAATAATATTTTGACTCTAATAATACAGATCTAAATAGTGATCGTGAAAGCTGAGGAGAAAGGAAAAGATGATAAAGGGTATGTTGAACTTCTTGAAAGCTAGGTTAATAAAAATAAGAAGTTGGATGCGGTGGAAAGTCGAAGAAGCTTTGTCAATCGAGCTCTTCTTACCCATGAGAGAAAGAAACTAGAAAAGGAATTTATTGAGATTTCTTAATGAATCAACAAGCTATTTGTTGAAACGGTTTGATTATAACTTGATAGTTTGGTGTTTACCAACGAGGTCATATTGGTAACTTTTTAGATAGGCGTGGTATCTGATTTTGGATTGATAATCCAAAAGATTTGAATCAACCTTTATACAGATTCAAATCAAGTAAAATTTCAACAAAGGAAGATCGACTTGGCCACACAAAGATTATTAAGTGTTGTTATTTTTGTCGTAAGAAATATATAGTCAAACTTTTTTTAGGATGTCGTTTATCTAAAAAAAAAGATATATATACATCAGTTAAAATGTCAAAATTGGAAGTACAAACAAGAATCAGAGTTTTCTCTTGTCCAGTTGTCCATATTTTTAACATGTTCAATCATAAATATTGATTTTAAATATTAACTATCATTTTAGGTACCTATCTATTGATTCAATTGCCCAAGTGATTAAGTGAATAAATGTAATCGGTCAAATACAAATTTTGCATTATTTATTCAATACATGACACAAAAATAAATTTATTCCATATAAATCAAATTATTATCAAATTCCTGTGATTAAGAGTATGGTGTTGTTTGTTTTTTCACAAAAATTAAATTTCGAAAGTCTGAAAATCACGTCTGAAATTAAGAGGAGGCTTTAGGATCTGAAATTAAGAGACTCTTAATTTTAATTCAGACTACTTTATTCCTCTTAAAATTCAGAGGAGAATTCAAAGAATGGAACCTCTTAAGTCTGAATTTTTAACAAACAATACATATTAATTTAAGATCTTAAATTCAGGTTTTAGACCCTCTTAAGTGCAAACAAACACACCCTATAACATCAAACCATCGTATACAATGTGGTGTAGCATATAATAGAATTATATCATAAATAACAAATTATAAATATATCATATTCATGTGTGTTGTATTATATAAAAGTTTATAGCAACAAGAATATGCATGATTAAGCTGTAAATTAAATATATTAAGCTCAAGTTAAATGTTTCCTGGGATTGTTGTAAACTTGTAATTATACATTTTATGTCGAATGTTTTTTAAGCTATATTTTTGGCCATATATAATTATATACTTACGATATATATTTCGTTAGCTCAATGCACTTGAATACTTAAGATAAGTACAACAAATCTCAAAATGAATTTATAAATTAATATTTAAGTTATGTTTAGAGTTAGAATCTATCTATTTTATTAAATAAATAACTAATTGTAACATGCCATTTAATTAGACTGCCACTTGTATTAAACAGGAAATGCCACATGTATTATAGAAATTTTCTATTTAAAAATAAAAATAATTATAGTGACTAATATAATGTATAAATAAAAAAATATTTAAACTATATTATTCCAAATCTAAAAGAATCTATTTTGAATTCGAATCAAGTTCAATAAAATCTAATGCTATTATAACTTTTTAATTATAATGTAATAAAACATTTACAATAAAATAGAAAAATAATTACTATTTATATATATTTAAAAATATAGAATATTAATAGGACATGATGAATAATAATATAATTCTTTTATTTTGTTATGAAAAATAATATTTCTATCTTTATCTTTTAGTTTATTATATTTTATACATACAATAATATATTAAAAATACACGCATAATATGCGGGTAATAAACTAGCTTGATACTAAAGATAAATACTTAACCTAACATCTATTTTATATTTCAATAATGTATTTAGATTTGAAATTAAGTTTAGTAATATAACACCCTCAAGTGGACCCAAATACCATGTAAATAACACGTCAAGTGACACATTATAATATAATAACCTAACTAGTTCCCAACCTAATATACAAAAATCTGATAATTTGAAACTTTAATTTACAACAATAAGTCACGAATAGTCCCTATTTATTACATATCCAAAGTATTGCAATCATAAGCATAGTAACTGTCTTCAACTGGTAGCTAATGATCCCCTGAGTTATTGAAAATGTCTATTTGGGTTCAACAGGTTATCTATCACTAATCTGATCATTTAAGACGCACAAAAACATTAACAGGCTGGATAAATTGTTGTCCCCTACACCACCAATCTAAGCCACACTCTAGGAAGCGCAGTGACGTTGACCATCACGACCGAGACCCTTCATCACATGAAGATCACTCCCCAAACCGCCTCAATGCATCGCTAGCTGCGATCGAAGGCGGACAACTTTTCTTAGACAATCTCTTTTACTCAGACCAAGGGATTTAACCCTGAAAACCGAATTCTATCTATTTTGTACATCTAATGGTCTGTTTGTTTCACAGAATCCTGAATGATCCTGTGGAATTGGAATAAGAATTACATTATTTTGTATGTTTGGTTTGCTCAATGAAAAGGAAAGAGAATTCCTTTTGACATAAAATTTTCCCTCATCCACTGGAATTTATTTTCTTATCAAATAGACAAAGAATTGAGATTACATTATCATAATACATTTTTTCTGTCAATGTTACCTACCATAACGACCCTACATCAACCACCCACTCTACCTAACCATACCCACCTTACGCCTATTCCCACCTTACCCTACCCTACCCCACCCACTCCCACCCCAATCCTATCCTCACCTACCATAGCCCACCCATGCACCCACTCATTCTACACCCACCCCACCCTACCCCCACCCACCCACCCACCTACCTACCTCACTCCACCCCATCCCACATTACCCTACCTAACCATACCCCATCCCATCCTACTCTACCCCACATTACCTACCTCTCCTATCCTCACCAACCATAACCCACCTTACCCAACCACCCCATCCCACCTTACCTCATCACACCCACCCAAACTTACCTAACCATACCTCACACTACCTTATCCCACCCTACACTACACTAAACTACCCTACCCTACCTAACCATACCCACCCCACCTACCCCTACCAACCCTATCCTACTCCACCCAAATTTACCCCACCTACCGTACACCTACCCATCTCATCCCACTTTACAGATTAAATAGAAAAATAAGAAAAGGATGAAGTTTCTTTCCATTCTATTTCAATCTTGTCAACCAAACAACAATGAATAAAAGAGAAAGAAAGGAGAAGAAACGAAAGGAAAAAAAAACCTAAAATAATTGAAGAACACAACTTCTATTTTCTTGAATGTCTCCCCCTCCTCTTTCCTTTACTTTGGTTTTCCTCCACCGAGAACACAAAACGCTCCATAGGTGATGATGAATCAGGGTTTCTCAATCTGGTTGGATGGGTTCTCCACCATCGTGAACCACACCAATGAACGTTAATCTCCACTACCGGAGGAGATGGAGGCCACCAGCTTGAAGGTTTCAAGTGGGCTTGTATGAAGAATTAGGACGAATAAATATATAAAATATCCAAATATAGACATTTGACAGATTGAAGTTTTCTTATTGTTTTCTGATCTTGCAAAACGCCGCCTTAATTCCATTCCATTCCTTTCAGATTTCCATTCCTTTGACAGATTCCATTCCTTCTGAAAACATTCTGCTAACCAAACGCCCCTAATATTGACCAGAGTTGCTCTGGAAATATATGTAAAAACAATCTCAAATCATTTTACATGAATTAACACATAAAACTCAGAATTTTGGAGTTATAACGTTACTTGAATGATGTTACAAGCTAAAGGTGGTTTATTTTATGATTAAGTTTTAAATTTGAATTGCTCCTTGTTAATCTCTACTTGAATTCCTCTGGTTGCAAACATAAACACACATACAAACATGTTTTAAGGTTCGATTTTAGATAGAAGAGTGAAAGCAAGAAGCCATGTAGGTGTGACTTATAACTTTCAAAGATTACACTCTTAGGATCTATTTCAATTCACTGTAATTTAAAAAGTAATATTTTTTATAATCCATAACCCGTAACTTAATTTTTTACATGGTCTCTTCATGTGTCCAATTCCACACATCAAACTTTAGTTAATCCAACCGGATATAATTAAACTAATTAACAAATAAGAAAATTTTATGTGCCGGGTCAAGAAAATGGGATGTGCTTTACAAGTAATGCATGTATTATACTATATCTATCTATCTATACTATTAAAAGAAGAACTATACTCAACTCTCATGAAGCCACGTGTCATCGCAATGGATCGACACGTGGCATTTATACTTTTAAAAAATAATAAATAAATTTAACATTATCTATTCAAATCTAATATAATTACTTTTAAATTCAAATCAAATCCAACAATATCTAATACTCTAAAAACTTATTACTTATAATATAATTTAATAAAAGATTAAAATATTTTAAAAATAATTACTATTCATATGTGTGTAGAATTATACAAAATTAATTGGTCATAATAAATAATAATATCATTATTATATATATTTGTTTAAAAATAATATTTATATTTTACATTTTAGTTTATTATATTTTATATATATTAAAAATATCTGCGTAATACGCGGGTAATAAACTAGTTATATATATATAGTATAGATATATTAAGTATTGTAAGATGGGATCAATAAGATACCACCATATATTCATATATAAAGGTAACTCAAGGTATCATTTTAAATATAATATTTCTACATGTAGATATATAAACTAGTGTTATAAGAAAATGTGAATCTAATGCACTACTAATTTATAAATTGAAGATATCCAAATTACCATGTGAGATTCACATGATATTTTTACTTAAATTATAAAAAAGAGTTGTATTGAATTCGTATATTCTTATAATGCTGTACATTCATATTTTAAAATTTGTTTAAATGACACCCGAGGTATTTCTATATGTGATACGATCAGGAACTTGGCCTTAATATTATAATATTAGGTTATATAACTTATTATTAATGGATTATATAAAAAATCTAATAATAATTAATACTAGTTTATTAATCCACAGTCTTATACAAAAAAAAAATTAAAACATATAAATATTAATTATTCATAATAAAAAATTTTTATGTTTACGATTCATATTGATAAATAAATAATATGCAAAAAAAAACATATTAAATATTTTTCAAATCAAGGTCATGAAATATGTTCTTATACAACAGCATGATAATTATTTTGATTTTAGATTATTAAATTGATAAATTTCAAAAAGATAATGATGACAAGTTATTAGATGATAAAAAATGATGGATAAATTTAATTATTTATTAATTTTTGAAAAATTTAAAAAATAACAATTAAACTTATATTTTATTTTTAATATATAAGTTGTATTTATCTTTCGTGATTAAACGTGGAGGTAACACATGACATTATGTGTTTTCATAAGTATTGTATTATATATAAACTAATATATCATTTTTTATTAATTAATTAAATCAAAAATAAAAGTTTTAGAAAAATGATAAAAAACAACTATTATTTGTTACTTTATAAAGTCAGAAAAATGATAGTTATCACATAATAATAGTATTCTTATATTATTTTAAATAATTAATAATTGTGTGTTATTACCTTTACTTATATACATCTTATATAAATAAATTTTAATAAAAATATCTACATAATACGTGAGTTATAAGCTAGTTATTTATATACATAAAGGGTTGTGATCAATGACGTACCATGTTAGAATGGGGAACAATAGTCCACCCACGTTTGATTATAAGTAAAAAAGGGTAACATAGTCAATTAGGTTAATCTTAATTAATATATGACAATTAATGAATTAATAAATCCCTTAATTATAGGGATTTATTTTCATAACAATATTTTTAATAAATTTCAAAATGAGTTTTAGTGAACATGTTCAATCAGATTCAACAATGTGTTTTAGTGAACATGTTCAATCGGATTCGACAATGAGTTTTAGTGAACATATTCAACCAGATGTGTCAAATAAATGTATGTATTATTTTCATCAAACCATTCGTGAAGATTCAGTTTCATATACACGTTATTGAAAATTTGTAATCAGAGTTTATTATGTTTTTAGTCGCTGATAACCCTTTTGCTGATAAACCAATATTGACGGTATTGAAATGTTTAATCGTGATTTATGGTGTGTGTAATCGATGGGTTCCATTTTGGTGATAAACCAAGATTTATGGTATGTCATCAATGCACGTGTTCATTATGAGTGTAAGGAATGATACTAACTGAAATGAAGATTTTCATGGGATACACAAAATCTTCGATTTTAATTTAAAATTTTCAGTACCAATATTACCCCCTAACACTAATTAATGTGGGAAAGAATTTTAAGCAAATTTTATATTTTATTTAATGATTTTAATGATATATGATTGACTATAAATGATTATCCGGTACCACAGTCTAATATGGTACCCTGATCTTGAATCTATACATAGATGTATATAGATATAGATATGAATTTACAAGTATTCATGTTTTTACAAATACCTTTCTAAGATAATAGAAAGATATAACCACATAAACAACGAATAACTAGCTGAATACCCGTGCGTTGCTCGGGTGATGTGTGATGAAATTAATATTTATAAATAATTTTTTTGAACGGAAAATTAACATACTTCTATTCCTAATTAAACTATCATTTTGCCCCAAATGGAGACTTCAGAAGTTACTTCCACTGCCTAAATTCCAACTTGTCTCCGACGAGAGTTGAACCCGTGACCCAACACTTACACGTCAGCTCTCATATCAAATGGGCTAAACCCCATTGGTTTTTATAATTAATTGATGACACAACAAAAATTTATTTTTTTAAGAAAACTATACATTGTTTGCGAAGAAAATGTTACTTATATTAATCATGAATATTAATTATTACACATAATTATATTTGAAGTCTATACATATCTAGTTAAATACATGTGAGTTGATCAAAATACTGATTTTAGTTTAAAAAAAATCGTGTATAAAGATGAAGAATATAGAAAAATAATAATAAATTACAATAAAATGAAAACCCATCATTTTTCCATCAACTAATATACAAACACATATTTGCAAAGTATTACTTATAATACCGTCTAACATAATTTTATAATAACAATTTATTTAAACCAATTAATAAAATGTTATCAAACAAAAGCAGATATCATCAAAAAATTTAATAAATCTTAATAAAATCACATTGAACAATTTAAACGGCAAATGATATTTCTCATTGGCTAAAAATTTATTTGAAACATTATCGCTTCATTATTAACATAGATCTTCATTTTTTTTCATCGTATACTGAAAGAATATTAAAATATGTGTAATTTGGAAACATTAATACATAAACAACACAAAATAATGAGAAGCTTTAAATGTAAAAAAAGTATATCAACGTGATGTTTTTTCTGAGGTTTGAATTAGGGATGACACAATTTTGACCCAACGCACGGGACGATAAAAATGGCTCGTAGTAAAAAAAGTAAGCCAACACATAATTTTTTCTAAATAATAAATGTCATATGTTTACCTATTTTATAATATATGCTAATTAAAAAACTACTTTTATATGTTTATCTGCCGTATTTTATATATATGTTTATTAAACCGAATCATCAATAAAAGTTAAACCTAAATGTAAATGTTATATATATTTAATAAATTTTTTTCCATTTGCTTATAAATTTATTAGATAAACATTACATAAAATTATTAAATTTTAAAAAAGTAAACAAACGATATATAAAAAAATATTTTATTATATTTTGTTAATTATAATAGAATATATAATATTGTTTTATCTATAAACTAAAATTTTAATATATATTAATATATATATATATATATATATATATATATATATATATATATATATATATATATATATAAATGAAAAATTGAGAATAATCAACTATTTATATCTGTTTTATAAAACTGTAAAAATAATAATTTTGAATAATTAATGTTTAGTTGTAATTTGTATACGTAGATAAATATCTCATTATTTTATGCAAGTTTGTTAGTATTGATAGGATTGCTGATGTTATCCCATTATTTTCTGAATATTAACAAACTATATTGCGCCAAATCAGCGTCCTTAATTTTCTGAATTTTAACCAATCATGTTGTGCCTAATAACCCTTAATTTTTTTAATATTAACCACTAATATTTCGTCACGTGAGCATTTTTTCACTCTGCTCCGTCGGCAATATATATATATAATATTGGTTCTTTTTTGGCGAATAATTTTAAAAGTTATTAGTGAAACTAATTTTAAAGCCAAAAAATCAATTATTACCCATTTAAACCTCACCAACTTCAACTTCCCAATCCATAGATGTTTTGACCACTTGCTACCCACTTTTGATTCTTCTAATATTCGCCGGCTGAAATGTTCTCGTGCTTGGACTCCGTTCACGCAGCAGTAACAGCAGCAGCCGCCCCAATTACAAAAAACCATTAATGCTTCATAATCATATCCATAATTAATATCTACACTCGAATCTTGATCCATTTTATCAAGATCTTGACACCCATTTAAGGGTTACAACTTTTTATTGCAGGTTAATTGGACAAAATTTCTTCAGATAAAGATCGCTTCAATCAGGTAATCTCTCAACCTTCGTTTTTAGTTCAAGCTTCTTCAATGGTAATCCCCAAAATTTGAAAAGTACAAGGGTTTGCTTTAGATTTCGGTTCCAATTTATCAGGTTTCGTATCAAGATTTGATTTTTAATCTTGGGTTTTTGCCCAATAATTAAAAAGAGGCATTGCATTTGATATCATCATTAAATATCAAGTGTAAAACATGTGTGAAGTGTGGTATAAGTATTTAGGGGGTTTAATATTATCCATTCTGGAAGTTGGAATTTGTGGGGTTGACTTAGATTGGTAGGTTTGACTTCCATCTTTGTTTAATAAATTGTTGGTTAATATCAGTTGTGTTTGGTACGCATCCAACACTTATTTTGTGATTTCAGTTTTATTATCATTCTTGTTGCCTTTTTTCTATTTTATATAAATATACATCTTACCTAAAGTTTATTCATGAATTTAATGCTTCATGGTGATGATAAGTTAAAAGGGGGGTTGAATTTGTCCAAATAGTTGAAACCTTTCCAGTATTTGAGTTCTGATTCCTTGGTTTGGTCTTCGAAATTAATATTGTTTATCAACATCCTTCACCAACTTAATAACAAAGTTCTGTTCTTAGTGATCTTTTTCTCCTTTAAATTGGGTGTATAAGAAGTATTATGGGGGTATTTGGATGTGCAGTATGAGAGTGATAATCTGAAAATCAATGTTTAGTGTTTGGGGAACCTATTTATGCCTATGAGTGTGTGTATATTTAGAGGTTAAAATAATCAATTTAATCAAAATTTGTCAAACACTTATTAATAGTGATTGTTATACCTTCAAGCAGCAAATCACATCCAAATACACTCTTGCCCCACATATTCCAACTAAACATCTAATCCTGATTATTTAATATCATGTAATCACTGTTAAAATGCACATCCAAACACCCCTTTGTGAAGTTTGTATTATAGAGATCTTTTGTCCATTTACTCATTTAGTACTTAATAAAACTTATATAATTTGCTTGTTTGATCTTGATGATGTCATTTTCTTGCTTGTAGATTCATATAATTCTTTGTTTTGAAGACAATAGGGGGGAATATCATTTTGGATACATACAAGTGTGTGATATGTAATTTTAAACCAACGTAGTTCAGGGGTGGCGAATGGGCATGAAAGACATGCAGAGTTTGCCTCTGCCTCGCCAACGCTCTCAATTAAAGAAGCCCACATGGATTATCATACTGATCTCATTCGTTTGCGTGTTCTTAATTGTTGCGTATGTTCATCCACCTCGAGACTCTACTGCCTGCTATATCTTCTCGTCTTCTAGTTGTAAGACCATTTCTGGTTGGCTTCCACCTCCTGCAAGAGAACTTACTGATGACGAGATTGCTGCTCGTGTTGTAATTAAGAATATATTGAACACTCCATCAATCAAAACGAATAATCCAAAGATTGCTTTCATGTTCTTGAGCCCTGGATCATTGCCCTTTGAGAGATTGTGGGACAAATTTTTTCAGGTATGTAATTTGTTTATTTTCACTGGTGTTTGATCGTTATTATTATCGCATCTCTATGTGTGTGTGTGTTCCATTTCTTGGAAGAAGATTTGCCATCAATTACAATCCAATGGGCTATTTGGATGTGTTGAAACTCTTAAATTTGGCTTGAATGATTGGTTTAGGGTGTTTGGCAAAAATCAATTCTGATTATATAGGATCAAAACAATCAAATTTGAAGTAGATAAGGAGTTGCCCACATATAACTGATCATTGAGATTAATGTAAATTTGCCAAACTATCCATGTTTTTAAGCACATGATTATGTGATCCTATTTCTTCTAATAATCACTTTTAAAACACACATCCCCCTTGTGTTTAGACGTGTGTTTAAACTAAAATCACAGTAATTAGTTTAGGGTATTTGTCAAAAAAAGAAAAAAAAATGGTTGGTTAAGATTTTCAGATTACTTAGGATGAAACTACTTAAATTTGAACTAGGTAACAAGTTGTGAGAAAATTTGTTGTCGAGATAGATGTAAACTTACCTAATGTCGAGCTGAGCTCGAGTTTCATTAACTTAGGCTAGGCTTGATCTCAGTTCAATAGCTCGACGAGTTTTCAAGATGCAACCTCAAGCTTAGCTTGAGAAGGACTTGAATTTGGCTCGAGCTCGAAAAGCTCCAATATATTTATAATTCTTATGTTCGATATCTAAATTAATCTTTGATCTACCTTTTTAGCATTTGGCATGAGCTAGAACTCCATAAAAGTTCGATTAGATATAGCTAGAGCTTAAGTTGCTATATAAAAGCTTGACTTTTTTTTGCAGCTGTAGATATACACATTAACGCTCAAAAAGCTCATTAAGAACACGAGCCAAGCCATTAACGGCTTGTTAAAATATTCGAGCTCAATTTTTGGGATCAGGCTCGAGCTTGATAACTAATTAACTACTTAACTCATTCGAGCTGAGCTTGAGCTCGAGTTGCTCTACTTGTTTGTATCCCTAACTTTAAACACCTGCTTATCTATTTGATTATGTGATAATCTTATTATGATTATTCAAGTCACAATAGTCGCTTCAATATTAAAAATGCATCCAAACACCCCTACAAGATCCTGCTTTTTGTTATCATATATGTTTATGGAATTATAATTTTACACCTCTACTCGATAGCTGATCACCTATTTATGTATTGTAGGGCCATGAAGGTAGATTTACAATTCATATTCATGCATCCAGAGTTAAACCAGTCCATTCTAGCCGATACTTCCAAAATCGGGAAGTTCGTAGTGACAAGGTTTGTACATACAAATCAATTCTATCGACATTTATATGTATGTATATGTTACAGTGGCATACAAACGATTTCAATATATCACTAAGGTGACATTTGTTTTTTAAGAGGTTAAATGTCTGAAGTCTGAAAACCACGTCTGAAATTAAGAGGAGGACTTAATATCTGAAATTAAGAGGCTCTTAATTTTAATTCAGACAACTCTCTTCCTCTTAAAATTCAGAGGGAATTTCAGAGGATAGATACTCTTAAGTCTGAATTTAAACAAACAGTACAAAATAGGTTAACATCTGAAATTCAGACTTCTAATCATTTTCAGACCCTCTTAATTGCAAACAAACACACCCTAAATGAACTTAACATCTTGTTATTGATGGATCTTTTGAGTAGGTTGATTGGGGGAAAATTTCAATGGTTGATGCTGAGAAACGACTTTTAGCAAATGCACTGAAAGACCCCGACAATCAACATTTTGTGTTACTTTCTGACAGGTCGGTGTCTTGCTCGAATCCTATCTCTTATCTTTCCTCCGCTAATTAGCTTCTGATTTTGCTACTGAATTCTTCTTTTCAGCTGTGTGCCTCTGCATGATTTTGACTACGTTTACAACTATCTTATGTACACAAATGTCAGCTTCATTGACAGGTTCGTACAAAGATCTTGACTTTTTAGATGCCCATATTCCTAAAAGAGCTGTGTGTTTGACTTTGGAGGTCAAATGTATTTCTTATCAACTTCAAAGTTAATGTGTTTTGTCCTTCTTTTTAAGCAAAAAACTGCTACCTACATAAGCCTTGATTACAAATAGCATGAATAGTTTTTTTGTTTGGTGCACGTTAGCAACCAAATCATATCTATTCTGCATATGCAAAGTAGCAAGGTTGACATCAAAAAGTCAAGATTTGGCCTTTCTCAGAACAATGGAGTGTTTTAAAAATTTAAAGCTTTTTTTTTATGGTTCTGCTGTTTTAAATTTGTTTCGGGTAAAGAATTGTTTCCTTGTTACTTTTTTCCAGTTTTGAGGATCCAGGTCCACACGGAAGCGGTCGATACTCTGACCACATGTTACCTGAAGTCGAAAAGAAATTCTTTCGGAAGGGTGCTCAGGTTTTTGACTTTGCTTCCTCGTACCCCTTTTGTAGCCATTTATCGAGCTTCGTGCAATGCACTTATTATTTCGTTCTTATAATGTAATATATGTTTGTACGTTGAACTTTTTGCAGTGGTTCACAATGAATCGGAAACACGCTATCATAGTTATGGCTGATAATCTTTACTATACGAAGTTTCGGGATTATTGTAGGGTGAGGATTTCTTTATTCTTCAGTTCTAAACTGGAACCAGACCGTGTATCTAAATGGTTTAATATATCGTTTTATTGTACTACATACAGCCTGGTATGGACGGGCGCAATTGCTATGCTGATGAACATTATTTGCCAACCTTTTTCCATGTAAGAAATTTTGGCCTTTTTTTTGTTGTTCCCTCATAGAAAGAGTCGGTTTTTGATTTGTTGATTCAGACATAGTAAAATTTTGATGCTTTACTAGACCCGGAGATGATTCTACTCAAACGACTACTAAATATCTTTGTAATTAACGAATTCTATGGTTTGAACATTAGATGTTTGATCCAAACGGTATAGCAAACTGGTCGGTAACGCATGTTGATTGGTCAGAACGAAAATGGCATCCAAAATCCTACGGACTGAAGGACATTTCTTACCAGCTTATCAAAAATATATCGGTATGACTCCCCTCATCTTGGAAGTTCTTCATTTGCTATCACATTTTATCGGTTTTTGTTATAGATTTGTGGTGGAAGTATGTTACTATTTTAACTCATTCTGGCTGTTTGTGTGATTCTTGCAGTCGATCAGGGAAAGTGTTCACGTTACAAGCGATGAAAAGGTATAATGCATCTACTTGATTCTTCGCCTTTTATTCTATTTTTTGACAAATGACATGAAAATATAACATACTTTGGGTCATGGGTCATCATTTTAGGGATCATACTTTCGAAAATGTACATTTAAAGGATCGCAGTTTCAGAAATGCTCATTGACGTAAAATCAGTAACCAAAAGACAACAGTCAACCAGTGTTCCGGTTTCTTGATCCTTAAAGCGTGCGTTTTTTTTAAACTATGATCCCTTAAATGTACATTTTGAAAACAGGATCTCAAAATGAACCTTTATTACTCAAACTAATATTTTCATGATATTTGCCCTCTTTTTTCATGGATCTTTTCTTATATGAAAGATTTCTTCCTCTTGTAGAGGGTAACCACGATTACGCCTTGTATGTGGAATGGTATGAACCGGCCGTGTTACTTGTTTGCGAGGAAATTTAACGCGGAGACTGTAGACAGCATGATTGAACTTTTCTCCAGTTACACGACAGTTTGATTCCGAAGGTGATATTTTTACGTCTGATTCTTTGGTCGGGTCAAACCCCATTTGGTCCGACGAACAGTTCACCCCTCACTCCTTTCAAACTTGGTGCATCGTTTTCGAGTTGGAAGAGCAACTGAAAAATTAACAGTTTGGGTCAAGTTTGAGTTGATAGTGAGGAAACAGAAAGATTTTCAGAAATCTTTTCTTATGTTAATTTGTGCCCTCATTATTTTGGGCTTGAATTGTCATTGGTGTTCAAATTTTGGGGAATTTAATGTAAGAAGCTATTGTTGACTTTTTGTAGGATCAAACAACTAATAAATATAATCCAAAATAGGAATAGTAGTTTTATGGTTTTTTTGTTTAGGGTTTATTGTAAAACAAAAAAAAAGTATCCAACTTTACCTTTTGATCATACAAATATTAGGGACAACCCGGCCGGGTCTTGCGTGCCAGTGTCATCAAGACTAATGGTTCGATTTAGGTTGCAATCTTGATTGAAAAGCTCGTGCCATTGGCGTATTTTCTTTGAAGGTCTGATGAATTTTCTTATCGTAAGCTTGAAACTTGGTTCAAGACATAATCGAGCTCAATTCAATAGCTTGAGTGGCTCGAAAGATTCATAACTAAACAATCTTGATTCAAGAGTCTGATAGAGTTGTGGAAAAGTCGAACCAAACTATGAAACTGAATAACTATACTGGAATCGAACCGGACTAACTATTTGGACAATGTGTGAGGAAGATGATATAGTTACATTTACATTTCCATAAACTGTTTAACTTTGATGATTCTTGATGGTCATAAGTTATAAATATTAGCTTGCATATTTTATATTATTATTTTTTATTTGAAATATAAAACCATCAATAATCAACATGATTGATTCTTGATGATATAGTTACATTTGCACACCTCTCCTAGCAATTGCACACACAGTGCAAGTCTTTGAGACACAATGTGAAAGAACCATCCAAAATGAATCAAACACAATGAACCATTCAACAAAAAATTCATTTATGTTCATTTATTTATGGGATAATTGTATAAAAAAACCATTAAGTTGTCAGTTTTTTTGTAGAGGTGGCAAACCAAACCCATTTGCTTCAAATTGGGTTGTGTTGAGCATTTTTTTTTAACTCTAATGAGTGTGTTTGGGTTCCCCTAAATTTATATATGGGTTGATATGGGTGGGAAAAAAATATTTGCGGGTTGAAATGGGTTTAAGCAAACCGCGGGTTGAAAATTTTCATACAATCAAATGGAGAAACATTAAAAGAAAGGAGTTGACATTAATTTGGAATTTATATATCTTTCAAAACATTATTATATTCAAAAAAATTATTATTAATATATAAATATTCAATAGTTTAAGTAATTTACCATATCAATAAAAAATCTTATTTTTATAACTATATTAAAAATAGATTATGATAATTAATAAAGTAAAAACTACGAAGTTATCTAAGAATTATGTATCAAATGCAATGTTATTAATCCATAGGAAAACTTGAATAAAAATTCATATATTCACACACATACATTCAACGGTTCAAACCGGTAAAATTGGACCGGACCGAACCGATCGGTTTCCGGTACATCGTATTTATAAAAATTGATTTTCGGTTCGGTTAGATCCGATCGAATTTCGTAATCTTTCATTGAAAAAGTGGAAAAAACCGGAACCAAATCGGAACCGGTACACTTAGGGGTGAGCTCGGTACCGAACCGGTACCGATCCCGAAAATACCGAAACCGAATTATTATTTTTGAAAGAACTGAATACCGAACCGTATAATTTTATATGGTGCCGGTTCGGTTCCGAATACCGAATTTTAGCTAATTTAAAAACCGAATACCGAACCGAGAGTACCGAATACCGAACCGAATATATTAATTCGGTATCGGTCGGTACCGGTACCGGTTCGGGTTCGGGAAATGGTACTCGTCGCTCACCCCTAGGTACACTTTGTTTCGATTCCCGGTCTTAAATTTTTTGTTTCTCGGTTTAGTTCGGTTTTGGACCGTTGCACACCGTTACACGCACATATATAACAATGATTTATATACACACACTTATAAGAAGGTTAGTTTTTTATAAAATAAACAGAAAATGTAATATTTATAATTTTTTTTAAAGTGTTTTTATCTAATATTAGTAATAGTATTTTCATTTTATATAAATTATATAAAAATGTTATTTATTATGATTTGAAAAAGAGGTTTCGGGTTAACCGAACCCGTTCAACCCGAAGCCGTTTTAACCCGCGCCCGTTTCGACCCGTACTTGTTGTGACCCGAACCCGTTTTAACCCGTACCCATTTGGACCCGAACCCGTTTTGGCCCGTTACCCAAACCCGCCCAACCCGCCCGTTTTGCCACCCCTAGTTTTTTGTGATTAAAACCTCAAACCATTATTCGTTGCATAAAAAATCGCGAACTAACTAAAATTCAGTAAATCAAGGTTTTATCAATAATAATAGGTTAAAACCAATTATTAATCCTACATGTAATACATTTTAATTGTTAAAGTCGGTTGTAAAGTATTACACATCATTTAACCCCGTTGATAATTTTTATTTGTAATTTTTAAACATGATTACATCATCAATGGGGGTTTAAATGATGTGTACTGCTTGGCAACCAGTTTCAACAATTAAAATTTATTCCACGTATGTTATTTACCAATCCACGTAGAATTAATAACCGGTTATCCATTGATAAAACATTGATTTACTGATTTTTAGTTAGTTTGGAGTTTTCTATGCAACAAAAAATGGTTTGTGGTTTTAATCACAAAAAACTCACAAATTTGAGAGTTTTTTTACGCAATTATCCATTTATTTATTGAACAAATGAATTTTAACATGATTTTCAGTTTGTATAATTAAATGAATAGACATAAACAAATGTCTCGTTTGTAAATGTTTGATAATACAATCATTTACCAACGAGGTTTAGCCCCATTTGGTATAAGAGTGATAAGTAAGTGTATGGTCACGCGTTTGACTTCCATCGGAGGCAAGTTTGAATTTAGACGGTGAAAATAAGTTTTAAAGTCCCCATTTGGAGCATAAGAGTATGTTAGTTTGCCGTTCAAAAAAAAAAAAAAAAACAATCATTTATGTTCGTTTAATAAAAGTATAAATATTTTAAAAATTAAGAAATCACTAAAAGCAAATAAACATATCTAAAATGATAAGTATATGAATATGTTTATAATTTAACATTTAAAATGATATCAACAAATAATGAAGTTTTTTTTATACGAATCAAATGATTCGTATTCATTTATTAGCTAGATGAACAAACATGAACATTAAATGAACGATCAACAACTTGGTAACTCGCGAGTTACCATGAAAACCGCTTCGCCAAATACAGTTTAGGAGTCTCTCTTTCAACTTGTGATAATTCTCACACTAGATACAGATCAAAGGACACATACACGAACGTAATCGTGATTTAGGTTACGGAGAAGCCATCTCCAACTTGGGAGTTCAAGAATCGTCGCCATAGGCTTCTCGTAACAATTTCAAACTTAAAGACACGGAAACTTACAAGTTTACGAATGCCATGTCAATTGCCACTTGAAATCCGCAGATATGATCTTGTTGAGCCCAGAACTTCGATTAAAATTTGGCGATCTTTACACAACATCTTGCACATTCCAATCCATCGTTCTTAGCGTTCTTCGTGACCCATTGGCAGTAGATCAATCTTTGATTACGTATTTCGCTTTCTTGTAGTCCTAAAGATTTAAACAAATAACAAAGATCTCAGCTTTTTCAAATGTACTTAAAATCCATCTTGATATTATGATCGTATTCGTATGTTGAAAACGTAGAAAGAAAGAACGAACGAACCTGCAAATTACTAGAAAATGGTGCTTGTGGTCAATTATCCTCCGTCAAAACTAACAAGCAACTTTGCGACTTTATTTGCCTTCTTCAGCTCGCCTTTTGAACAGAGTGATGTAAGTAGACCATAATAAGCATCGAAATCATCATATACCACATCATCTTCACGCCTTGAAATCAACGGCTCAGATTCGATGACCACACGAAGGTTTACCTTCTTTCCAACAGGGAAAAGCGTACGTACAATCTCATCAAGAATCATAATGGCTTCTCGAATATGTCCTTGATTACATAACGAAACAAGAAAACGGTCAACTGACTCTGTTTCGGCCCCTGTGTCTACCTTCTTTAACGAATCAACAATCTTATCGGTTTGAAGCATTTCCTGTAAAACGCTTCTTGATTCTTCCATTCTTCCCTTCGAACATAACCCTCTTATCAAATAAAAGAACCCCAACATATCTGGTAACAAACCGTTTGCTCCGCGATCAAAATAAAACTCAAGAGCCCCCTCCATATTTCCATTTCGACAAAAACTATTGATCACGGAGCTAACCGTAAATTCATCCATTTTGATGCCTTCTTCTACCAAATTATCAACAAGTTTCAACACTTCAGGCAACCTGCCAAGCTTACAATACCCATTGATTAACGAGTTGTAAACACGAATATTTGGTTTCAAACCCTTTAAAACCATTCTCTCGAAGAATTTCTTGGCGTCAAGTAAATATCCCTCTTTGCATAAAGCATCGATAAGTATAGCATATGTGATTTCCGAGGGGATCACATCTATCACTTCCAATGAATCGTATAGCCTAAATGCTTCGACAAAACATCCTTGACGGCACAAACTGTAGATGATTGAATTATACGTGACAATGTTGAGGGTAACTCCATGTTTTACGGCTAAAACGCATACCTCTAAAGCTTTTCTGATTTGTCCCTCTTTACAAAGGCTGTCAACGATAATAGTGTAATCGACAACATCCATGAAGGGTAATCTTTCTTGTGATCGCATCAAAAGTTTATAAGCATCATCAGCCTTACCGTTCTTTACTAGTTTCTCGAGAATGGAAACCGAAAATGTAAGATTATGTGTTCTCGCGTTTCTTGATTCGAGAAATTTTAAGGCAAGGTGTACGTCTTTCATACATAAGTGATGTTGGATGAGCTTGCTTACTCTAGGATCGAAAATTCCAATTTTTTTAACAAATTCACTTAAAGAAATTTCCAAGAGACTTTGTTTTCGATCATTAAGAAGAAATTTCAAGAGTGAATCATACGACGTTGTGGTCAAAATAAATCCATTCCTTCTCATGAAAGCGTATAAGTCACTAACGGATTCGATATAGTCTCGATCACATAGAAAACAAAGAGCATCATTACATATCATATGAGATTCTTCACACCCTAAATTCTCAAATTTTGAAACAAATTCTAAAATCCCATGTGGACCTATTGTTCTTGAAATTGAAAGTAATAAAATGCGGTAAATACCATGATCGAAAGGCATACCTCTTTCAATAAGTTCGATAAACACTTGAATCGCCATATCGATCATATCCTTCTTGCAGAGGCCATTGATGATGCAATTGTAACATGCTACAGAATCCATTGATGTCCTTCGAAACTCATCAAATATTTCAAGGGCCTTTTCAATCCGACCATATTTACAGTACCCGTCAATCAATGTACAATACGTAACATAATTTGCAGCCAAACCCATCCCCGGCATTTCTTGAAAAACAATGTATGCATCCTCAAACGATCCTACCAAAAATAACGCTTTAATAAGTACGTTACACATAACAACATCCATACATAATCCAGCTTCTTCGAGTCTCTTTTTTGTCATTAACAACCCCACGGAATCTTTTTCTATGATATACCCATGTAACAATGTACTGTAAGTAACGACATCTTTGTTGATACCTCTCGAAAAATCATAAGCCTCGGTTGTCTTCCCAACTTTACACAACCCGTTGATTATCGTATTATATGTAACAATACTTGGATGAACACCTTTTTCCTTCATTTCATCGAGCAAACGAAACACACCATCAAACTCATGTATCCTACAAAAACCGTCAATCAGCGTAGCATATACAAACTCATCCACTTCCATCCCCGAATCCTCGACAATCTTGAACAACCTAAAAGCCTCTTCTAGTTTACCTTTCTTGCAAAATCCAAGCATGATCGCCGTATAAGTGATCAAGTTCGGTTTAATTCCTTCCTTTCTCATTCTATGTAGAAAGCCCACTGCCTTCTCAACAAATCCTTCCTTCGAAAAACCATCAATAAGTATTGTATAACTAATAGTATCCAAATCAATCTTCCTCTCAACCATTTCATTATGTTTTTGTAGAGCCTCAATTAAACTTCCTGCCCTAAAATACTCATAAACCAAATTACCATAAAACACAACATCAAATGCTAATCCATCTTTCTTAATCCTGTTAATTAAGTTAGAAACATCTTCAAATCTTTCTAATCTACAGTAAGCACTCAAAAGACATGTATAAGCGACAATATTCATCTCTAAAGCAGTAGATTTTGCAGCATTTTCATAAAACCCTAAAGCAAGCTCAAATTTCCCAATTTTAACAAACCCAGAAATAACAGAACTAATCACAAAATTATCAAATGGGTAATTAAATTTCTCATCAGTCATCACTTCCAATACTTCAATTGCTCTATCCATCTTACCTTGCTGACTGAAAGAATTAATTAATGCAAAAAAAGTAAAAGAAGATGGCAAAATATCATCATTGATCTTCAAGAAATCTTGCAAAACCGAAAACCCCCTTTCTGGGTCTTTCGCATTGACGCAGAATCCTTGGATTAACGTATCAAGAATCTGATTTTGTAGAACGGTTGGGGTTTTTGCCATGTGGGTATTGATAAAGTCGACTGTTTTTTCATAATTACGTTGTTTGAGAAGGGTTTTTGTGAAGATTGAATGTGTGAGGTGATCTCCTTCGATTTGGTTGGAGTTTAATTGAGATATGAAATGTGTGATGAATTGAAACCTTTTGGTTTTGAAGAGATGAAGAAGGAAGTTGTTATAATTTTTGAGAGATGGCTTGAATCCTCTTTTCAAGAGGGTCGCTGGTGAAGGAGAAGAAGAAGAAGAGAATCGTTTGGATTTGGGAAGTTTGGAGAGAATCATTTGTTGGGGAACCGCTGTTTTCGAAGGATGGTTCAACTCTTCTATTTCTACAACGCATGATATATGCAGCTTTTACGGTTTTATGCACATGATAGCAACTTACTTGCTTGAAATTTTTTATTATAACAATCTACTCTATTTTCCTGATGAAAAAGCATTCTAGAGACAAACCTTTTTTTTTAAGCCGGGGTGATCTTTTACCCGCTATAAGTACTTATTAACTCATTTCACTTTATTCGATAAGTGATTTTGACTAATAAGTGCGTTTAAAATTACAATACTAATATTAAATTAAATTTATATCCCTGTCAAATGATAACGAAAAAAACATTCTTTTAATAAATTATATATAAATAAATAAGTTCTTTAAATTATATATAATCAGTTTTATGCATAATATATAAAATATATAAAAATATTCATCTTTTATATATAATATATATACAATATAAATAGCATGTTGCTATTTAAAAAAGTAATTGGAGTATTCGGAGATTTAAACGGGTTATGTAAACGGGTTATAATTGGAATGAAAGTTTAATTGGATAGACTAGAATTAAAGGTTTGTTAAGTGAAAGGGGTTATATTGAATATTAATGAAAGATATCTCTCTCTTTCTTTCGTTTTTTCTTTTAAAAGTAGAAATTGATTTTCTCTTTATTTTAATTTTTTGGGTTGAAATCCATCAGATACTTCTTTGTCTCATACTGCTTTTGTGAATGCAAGTTCAAAAGTAGAAATCGAGTTTATGAATGCTTTCAATTTGGAACACTGATTTTGTGAAGGCTTGAAATACATCACATACTTATTTTGTGAAGGCTTCAATTTCAAATAGACATGATTTTTGACAAAAAAAAAAAGTTAATGAATTTTGACTATTTGTTTTCTACTTCATTATTGCTGATTTTATGAAGGCTGATTTTTTATTATAAGATAATGATTTTTCATCTGTTGTAATGTTTTCTACTTCATTATTGATTTTTCATCAGATTTATGATGGATGAATAGACGACATATGAATTTCTGGGTCCAGATTATATATTCTTGTTAAAATCTTTTAACTACTATAAGTGGTATTGATAAATTTGATATTATGATGAGATTGTTTTTTCATGTTTGATGCGTGTATGAGCTATCAAATTGTATATGATCTCCTTTTCTAATGGATAGAACATGATCTTAATTGATGGAATTTGCTCTGGCAGTTATTAGATGGCAAGTAGCTAAGCTGTTTCTTTTCTTGCTCACACCATACCTATTACAAGGAATGCACCAATGAGGCGAACTATCGGCATGCAAAACCTTGCGGTGACATAATTCGTACTTCGTTCTATGTGCATCTCGATTCATCCAAAAATCAAGTCAAGAGCAGTTATTTGTAAGTACTCAATGAGGCCTATGCAATTCGTAGGCCAAAACCAAGTGAATTATGAACATCGGAAGCAACTGATTCGAGTTTTTAATGACATAGCAAAGGAACTATATGGTAAATCCCCATCTACCACCACTCCTCATGACTTACAATTTCAATCGTTTGAATGAAATTTGAAGTTTTCAACATTCATTACATTAATAAATTGGTTCTAAATGGAAGTCAAATTGTTTTGTTTAACACAAGTGATTCAGCTTATTACATGATTTAACTGTTTCAGTGCTCTACAACTTGTAAAGTTATCTGTTATTCTGTTTATGATCCAGGTAACTCTTCCGGTTGTTGAAGAGTTTGGTTCTTTCTCATTAATGGACCTTTAATTTTACCACTGAAAGTGATCTAGATCTCTCAGTCAACTTCAGAAGTAGCCGGTATGTGTTCCCCCGAGATCAAAAAATCAAAACACTTCGAAAGTTTGCAAGAAAGTCTATAAAAATACAATTATGGATTGTGCCAATATGATGAAATGTATGGTCATACATATTTCTTTTTACAATCTTGTTTTTTGCTCTCATTATTTTAGGTGATATAGCAAGGTGGCACATTGAATGCATTTTCAAAGAAGCTTTTGCATATGACTGAAACTTTTTATGGCCTTTTTGTGCTTTAGATGGAGGTCACGTTCGAGGCGTCCAACCCATTATGAGTGCTAAGGTGCCGATCCTCAAAGTTGTCGACATTGGAACATGTGTAGAATGTGATCTTTCGGTAGAGAATAGAGACAGGATTTCGAAGTCAGCGATTATTCGTTTCATTACTTCAATAGACGAAAGGTTCCATAAACTAAGTTTCTTGGTAAGTTAATTTCTATTTTTAAATTTTAATAATAGAATTGTAGATTTTGTTTAGTTAATAAAAATCTTGACCTCCATATCTTAACTAGTATATCCTGAAGTTTGGTTTAACTAAAACCATAAATGTTTCACACCTTCTTACTTCTCTAGATCGAAGTCATCGAACCACATCTTTCAAATCATCTTTTCATTTGTTATACACAAAATTAATCTGTTTTAGTGAATGAAATCTTCTGATACAAGATAAAGATAGTTTTAATCTCAAAATCCTTGAAATGCCACTACAGAAAATCTTGGAGTTATATCTATCTATGCAGATGAAGGCATGGGCAAAAGCACATAATATTAACAGCTCAAAAGCAGGGGCGGATCCAGGAATTTATATTATCGGTGTCACTTTTTTAAGGTAAATTTAATATTTTGATTTTTGAAATATTTCCTAAAATGGATCGGGTCACCGAAACGGTTCTCAACACAAAATTAACGAATAACAATAATTTTTCAATTAAAAAAGTAAATAATACAATATCATTAAAACGTAAAAGCAATAAGTACTGTAGCTTAAAGTTTTACAATTGTTGTCTTCGTGTCTTCATCTTTTGAAATCTTGTCATGACATCTTCATTCGAAATATTGACAAGTAATTCCTTCTCAATACAACAAATGCAACAATCGTTCATAAAATCATCACCAATAGAAAAATAATTGATATAAAAACTCAAATTTTTTAAACCTAAAATTTTTTAAAATAATTAACAATACGTTTAACAATTGATATAAAAACTCAAAAAATAAACATTTATACTTTATTTTATAACTATTTTCAGTAAATTAATTATTTAACCCATTAAAAAGATTAATAAAAAAACTCAAAAACTCAAAAAAAAAAAAAAAAAAAAAAAACAAACAAACAAACCAGAAATCGCACTGCCTGTCTGCATTTTGTCACCTACTCTGCTACTCAACTAGATCTACTCATAACTCATCTAGATAATGAAACTAGATTTCTAGAATATGCTTATACACAAAATAAAAAAAAACTTAAGACAAATAGAGAGAGTTAGACAGTGAGAGACTGAGAGAGAATGAGAGATACCATGCGGTGACTGGTGAGCCGTGAGCGGCAGCGAGCAGCGGAGCAGACGAGCGGCGGAGGCGCGGAGCAGGGAGCAGCCGAGCAGGAGAGCGGTCAGGGTTTCATGCTTTCAGCCTTCAGGTGGTGACTCCGGTGACTGGCGGTGAGTGTGACACCCTTGCCACATTAACCACCAATTTACAAGACACCCAGGATTAATCACCACTATACGATAACATAATGATCTGATAACCTAATTAGAGTGCGGAAGCATTAAAATAACTAAATAAGTAATTCAACAGTGTCAAACATCCTACTGTACTACAAGATACCGAATCTAAGTCTACATACTCAATTCAATTATAATAACATCCAGACTATATTACAACATTGTCCCAAAGCATAATTACCGATTGTGTGGTAGATATCTTCCAAGAACTTCACAACAACCTAACAAGAAAGTCCAGCGGCAGATTTTCCCTTTCCTGTAAAAATAAAGCAACTGAGGAATAAGCGAATGCTTAGTGAATACAAAGATTTGCGCATTTTATAAATCTTTATGAAGCCCACAAGAGTGCACCGACGACACACGTAGTGCACCCTCCACGTACACAAAGTACGACACATATGAGTCGTCGCTCCTACGAGCCCAAAGCTCGGTATGAAACCCAACCATCTGAGACAAACATAACATCGGGGATAACATACTGCCTACCAGAACCTCGGAGGGATCAGCTTCGGGTCATATAGCGCAGTAACATCGGAGTAACAGATGCGACCCACCGGTCCATCGTTAGATGCACAACAAACGAACGGACATGCAACAAGTATGAATGTGCATCTAAATCTACGCAAGTTAGTAGAATTCCAAACGATAAATGAAGCAACATGTCTCAGCAGGCAATAGCTAACATAAAGCAGATATAAACATGCGAAATCATATGTACTCACAGTGGGTGCGTAATTAAACTTTAACCAATAATTATTTCTCCACGGAATTTCAACCGGATCCACAAACTACCCCACTGTGGGTTTAAACAACACCACAAGGGACCTGTAAGTCAGTTGTAACAACACATCGTGTCAATGACTGTTTTAATTTCATAAAACTTTAAATTTATAAGTTTTGCAATATTTGATCCCCATTTCGGATCCAAGCTAAATTCAAACCACAACTAAGTTTGAACCCATCTCAGGTTCGAACCTAATCCTTTGAATAACTTTTGTTATTTTATGTGTTGTTCATGTGATTTATTCAAGATATCCAAATCTAGGGAGTGGGGTTTTGACTTTAAGTATCAAATTCGAATATATACTAAATTTGTAGACATTAAAATCAAATATAGGCTCAAATTCGAATCTAAGTTTGAACATGGGGATAAATTCGAAGCCTTCATCTAGATTTTAAGGGTTAAATTCGAAATCTTATGATAAATTCGAAGGCATCCTTCGACTTTGATGAATAAATTCGAACCCAATTTCGAATTTACCTTGAAAATCGAGTTTATTCATGTTTTTCGAGTTTGTTCTGGATATCTCGAATTTGTTCATCATCTTCAGCTCTAAATCATAAATTTCTAAGTCTAAAATCTTATATATACTAAGTATTAAATCTGGATTCAATTGTATTATACATATTTTAGTTAAAATCAAGTTAATCTAGCTTTAATCACATTAAAATGGTAAATTCGAGTTTATATATTCAAAAACCGAAAATGATGAAAGCTAAAAAAACGTAATTTCTCACCTCCAATTCGTACGTAATCATACATGCAACGATATATTCTTGTAGTATTCTTCGAGATTTCCCAATGATGTATAAATCTTGATAATCGGTCGGTCGGTTTGGGAGGAAATCTAGAGAGAGAACCGAGAGAGAGAGTGAGAGTTCTAGAGAGAGAGTGAAGGTGGTGAAAATGAAAAAGCTTTTTGGCCTTTTATTCCCATTTTTCATTATTCTGCACATTTCACCCCTCAACTTATCCGGTTCCATTAAATACTGATTTTATCATGATTAATGTTTTTAACAATTATACTTAATAACTAATAATTGAAATCCTAAAATTTTCTTAATTTCTTAAAATAGCAACCAACTTCCAAATATCCAGATACATAATCACTTTCGTAATCCAACTTAAATTACGAATTTAAACTAATAACTTTAAATACAATAATTTGAATCTGAGGAAGTTACAGTGAGGCCGTGAGGGGCAGTCCGGCAGAGTGGGGCTGCAATCTTTTTGGAGGAGACGATGATACTAAAGAATGAAAGTCTAAAATCCAAAAAAAAAAAAAAAGAAAAAAGTAGGGTTTTCACTATGAGTATTCAGGTTAGGTTTGGGCATTCATTAATTGTTGGGCTTTTTTTAAAATTTTTGGGCTAACTAACTTACATATTATTTTTATGTGTTGGGTTTTCTAAAAAACATTTTAAGTTAATACCCAGTGTTATTTGTCACATCCTTGCTTTAATCACGCTTGCTTAATCCCAGGAATAAATAACAACATGCATAATATATCACATTAAGGCTAAAGCTTGCATAAAAACTAAATAAAGTATTACAAGGTTCATTGCTAAGTTGCTAAAATATCACACTATAAATAAAGCATCTACCTAAATCCCAAGGCAGCTCAATACAATACCACAAGCTGAAAAGTGAGCTAAAATCCTCTGGGTTGATCAGAAAATAGATCTAAGCAGATGGTCCAGCTTGCTATTTACCTTTTCCTATAAAAATTGTGAGTAGCAACTGTAAGCTAATTGCTTAGTGAGTTAACAGATATTCATGATGCATGTAAGATATGTGGCGAAAGTGCCTATAAAGGCTGTAATGCTTGCTTGCTTGCTTAATACCCAGAATGAATGTTTGCACAATTGAGACATTTCACGCTGAAAGGAGATGCCACCACTAGGGGTTACCGCTGACAGATGATCAATCTGTGATGCGGGGCTAGCTACCCGCATAATGCTTGGGATAGTGGTGAGCATCAGAATTGCTTGCTCAAATGTAAAATGCTTATGAGATGCACAAAGAAACGCTCAAACAAGACTTGCTGTATAATATGCAGAATAATAAACAGATAGCAATAAAGTATGCACATTAATAGATCAGATGTAAGATCCAGCTAAGCTGGGCACCGCATGTACCATAGTGTTCGTCTTTACTTCCAAAAGTCTATTGAAGTCCAAAGAAAGCACATATAGAAGCAAATTATGTCTCAATTACATAAAATACATGTAAACAAGAATAACAGTTACTCACAGTATTGTCTTATGCTTTGAAATATTCTGAAATGCTTGTTTGGGCTTATCTATACTTTATATTGCTTTGAAACGCTTGCACTTGCTTATCTATGCTTTATATATTCTGGCACTGGCTTTGACTCATAGACGAGCTAAACCGCTAAATTTAATATCTGTAGTGCTGTGAAATATCTGTAATTTAACATTACAGAACATACGCTAAATTAATAATGCTAGCTTAAGATTCCAGCATCTACAAACCATAACTTCTAGCTAAATATCTTGCTAATTATTTTGTTAATTTATGCGTTGCCCATGAATTTTATCAATAATTTTCGAATTTAGGGAGGGGGTTCGAATTTATGTATTAAATTCGAACATGGAGCTAAATTCGAATGCATAGTCTCGAACTTAGGGTAAAATTCGAACCTAAGGTTCGAATTTAGCTATATTCGAGTTTGTTCTTGGCATCTCGAATTTGTTCGTGTTTTGCAGCTTTCAACGTGTATTTCCAAGTCTATAATCATGAATATGCTAAGGAATAAGTCTAGTTTCGATTCTATTATACATAATCTAACAGAATCGAGTTAAAACTCAAGCAAAAATAGCTTTAAACGAATAAAAGATGGGAAATTTGAACTTTTCTTCAAAACCGAAAGTAAGGAAGACGAAAATGGCGATTCTTACCTCAAACTCGAATCAAATCTCACATGCAATGACAGATTCGTGTAGTACTCTTTGAGATCTTTCCGATGACGTATAGAACTCGAGATTTGGCCGGTCGGTTAGGGAGAAAAGCTAGAGAGAAGGTCGGGTTTTAGAGAGGGAGGCTCTCAAGCTTGTAGCTGAATTTTGTAAAAGTGAGAAAAATGAACACTCCACTCCTATTTATACCAAAATTCAAAATTACATCATTTAACGCAAATTGCTCAAAATACTTAAAATAAAAATAAAAAATAGAAAGCAAGGTGTTATATTATTTCAATAAATTTAAGTAATAAAAATAACAAATATAAATAAGATATGTATATTATAATTGTATAAATCTTTTGTAGGTGTCACTCAAAAAAAATTCTTAGGTGTCACTCAGATTTTTGATACACATGCAACTCAGTATTTTGAAAATTTATAGGTGTCGGGTGACACCCATGCTAAAACACTAGGTCCGCCCCTGCTCAAAAGAGTAAATAACTATTACAAAACTCTTGATAGTAAATTTAGTTTATTGTATTGTTCAAATATTTTGCTCACACCTACTTTTTTCCGCTTGAAGTAGCAACTTACTAGACAAAATCACAAAAATACTGTTTTATAGCATTCTACTCTTTAACTTTTTTTCTAATAGAGCATCATGCCAAACTTTTTTTTACCTATCATAGCATCACAGTCTCAAAAACTTACTCATAATAGCCATTTGTGAAAGGCTCAAGGCGCAAAGGGTCCTCGAGGCCTAGGCGTGAGGCACAGGCACGGCCACGGGCCTCATGAATGCGAGGCACATCATTTTAAAATAGTGAAAAAAGAATATATGTATGATGTCTAGTTGTCTACAGTCTACGGTCTACACTACTTAAATAGTATTAAAACATGTATATTATCAAAAAACGCTATTTTTCATGTTGGCTAGTTGCATAAAGACATTTATAATACAACTATGTAGTTGCCTAGTTGCATAAAAACACATGTATGATGTCTAGTTACATAAAAACATTTATAGTATCAAGAAAATATATGTATGATGGCTAGTATTCTAGTTGTCTGCCCTTCTCAAACTCGCCATGTAACCGATGCGTCTCTAGTCAAGAAAATGCCTTACACCCCGAGCCTTATGAGCTTTAGAGCCTAGGCATGCCTCAAGCAGCTTTTAACAACTATGGTAATAACTATGTAATTTGATCATCAGATGTGGCGCTGAGTCATCATACACGTGGATTTTATGTCGATTTTTGGTTGGCATGGCGGCATGGCCTTTTACTATATATAAACACCCCCCCCCCACACACACACACACACACACACACACACACACACACACACATATATATATATATATATATATATATATATATATATATATATATATATATATATATATATATATATATATATTGATGTTCTTCATCTCTTTGAATGTTCTTGAAGAATCAACCCACATCACCACCATCCACCACTAGAATCCACCATGTCAACATCAAGACCATCCATTGTCAACACCAAAAACCAAAGTCTGACGAAAATCCCAAAACTTTAAATCAAGAAAAGACCTTAATGAAAAACACCAAAACCTAAAGTAAATTGAAACTTTAGATCTTAAAAATCGAAACCATAAAACCAATGTTGAAAAATTCGGTAGGTTGTACTCAAGCGGTTGGCCAGGGAGTAGCGAGTAATCGGGCTAGGTGCGGAGTACTCGGATTGGATTTTTTATATATATAATTCATAATTATACATATGAAATCAGACGTTTTTCATAGGGATTGTGTATATCGGGTTAGTTCCTGGTAGCATGGTAGCATTAATTATTTAGCAGTTTATTGTAGAGTTCATGTTTAGTAAATCAAACATTTTCATATGAAATCAGACATTTTTAGTGAAAAAATTAAAGTCCTATCGCTTCTTAATCATTTTTCTCTTTTTTATGGTAATCTTGTGTTCTTTTTGACAGGAAAATTTTCTTCTTATTGTCCACCATCACGTCGAAACCCAACACTTGTACCTGTAAATCCTTGTGTATATCAGGTTCGATTCTGGTAGCATGTTAGCAATAGCTGTTTATTGCAGAGTTTATGGTGTCAACGACCCCATGTTTATCTAAGATGTACTCGAGCTCGAACTCAAACCACGGTCACCATGTGTACCAAACCACAATAGCAGTTTTCAAATGTGAAACCATCTTGAAAACCATTTTGTTTTGTGTTTTAACAATATATTATTTGTAATATTTTGCTAAATGCAGATTAAAGAATCTGCATCGTGCCAAGTTTCACTTTATTTACATAGTTAAAATTGGTGTTTTTGAAAACTCAAAACCAAAAATTCTCGTTTGCTAAACGCATTCTTACAGTAAAAAAACTAGTTTTTGCAAACTACGTTTTGTAAAACAAACAGGGCCAAGGATGGTTTTTCGAAATGGCGGTTGTCATCTTAAACATCTTGTAAATCTTGTTTAAGATAACTTGAACCAATTTTAAGATCACATCACTCAATCTCAAGTCGCTTGAATTACGAGATGGAAAGTTAAACATACCAAGGGTGAATCCAATGTATTACTATGAGTGTCACTCGACACCAATAAAATTTTAAAATAATAAGTTATGTATGTATCAAAAACTCGAGTGGCATAAGATTCTTTAGTGACAACTACGAAAAATATATAGAAGTATTATGTACATATTTAATTTATATTTGTTGTTTTTATTAGGGTTAATATTTAAAAAACCATATTAACTTTCTTTATTTTCGTGATTAAGTTCTTACATATTTTTTCTTATTGTTTAAGTCCTTAAACTATTTTTGTTATATTCAAAATTGCATTTTGACCTGTTAGATCGGTTACCAAACAAATAACTTTTTTTCATTTGATTAATATTGTACTAAACCCATCATTTTTTTATATTTTAGTAATTAAGTCCTAAAGATTTTATTTTATTAGTTCTATTTTACTGGATAATTCGGTAGCCGGAAAAATATATACTTTTGAATAAGACATACATAGTTTAGGGACTTAAACAATTGGAAAAAAAATTTAGAGACTTAATTGAGAAAATGAAAAAAATTGATTGAGTTTTTTCAAACCATTTTTATCACCCAAATTTTATGAAATATTACTGAAATTTAATCATAAAAATTTAAAATAAAAAAAGCCAAATAGAAATTTTTTTAAAAAGAAGAAGATAAGAAGCAATGATCAACCCAAACAATGAAAGAAACTAGGGATGAGCAAAAATCTCATTTATCCCGTTCCGTACCGGTACCGGGACGGGTACCGATTAGCCGAAGATGGTAAGGTACTCGGGATCCAAATATGACTTAAATCGGGAGTTGGGAAAATGGGAGCCGGGATAGTTTAATTCGGGAATTCCCGATACCGAATTGAGGATATAACTAATCATGTTTTTAAAATTTAATTCAATCCATCCATTTCCTAACTCCTAAATACATGCAAAACTAATTTTAAATTCATATTTATCATTCATCATTATTGATAAGCAATCATTTAACACTTATGAAACTGTAATTGGTTAGATTAAACCGTTGCTAATTTTTTTAAAGGTTTTTTGTGTTTTATCTTTAATTTCAACATTTATAACACTATAAAAACGGTTACTAATTGATATAAAAACTGTTACCAATTTTTTTTTTTAGCATTGTACGTCATTCATTATATGTTGTATATTGAACAATGTTACCAAACGGGACTAGTACTGGTTTCCCAGTACCGAATACAGTACTAGTACCGATCCCGAATATCACAACTTGGTACGGTATTCGGTCTCGTATTTTCGTCTAATTCGGGATTCGGGAACTCGGATTCGGGACGGGTCGGTACGGTACTAGTCCCAAGTTTATCACTAAAAGAAACACAAAATCTTGTTACTTGTTAATTTTGTGTTGGCAAACTGTTTTCCAATTCATATTAGAAAAAAGTTTGGAAATCTATCTAATAAATTTACTGTAAAAAAGTAACACCAATAACAAAAATTTGTGTATCCGTCACTGATCATTCCCTTAAAAATAATTTTCACGTCAAGGGATGATTGATATGTTTTGGTTTTTTTCTTTTTTTAAAATCAGTGAACGTATTTATTATTTTTATCATGTGGGCCATGTGGCATCATCAATCAATCGATTAAATCATAGTAGGAATGATGTAGAAAACATAAGATAATGACCAAATTAATTAATGATTATTATAAAGTATTATTTTTTGTAAGAAACCAAATTATACGTTTAAGAAACATAATTACAAAAGGGCGTTAGGTTTTGAGAATAAAACAAATGAATTTGGTTTGACTTGGGTCAACTTGCCACCTACAAGACGCTGCCCCCTCAAGTCGCCCACCACTTTAATAAAGCAACACAAATAATATTTACATCGGATAATTACAAAAATACCAAAAAAAAAAAAAATAATAATAATCAATTTCTCAAGTTTTACCCAATAAAACAAGTCGCATTACCAGAATACCTAATATTTTCGTTACCACATTTACGTGACGGTCGATATTTACGTTACTTGTACTTGTTATTATTTTTTAAATGCATTTCGTTACAAAAGGTTAATTATTACGTAAAGTACTCTTACTTTACGTTATCAAATCCCGTTGTGCTCCTTCCCAAGAATAGATTTGGTAACGTAAAGGTAATATACTTTACGTTAGTTTTTACTTTTTGTAACGTTATGCAGTAAAAAGTATTAAAAAATACAAGTCACGTAAATGTGGTAACGTAAATGGTAAGTATTTTGGTTAGGTGAGTTCTTTTGGGGTAAAATTTAAGGAGTTTATATTTTGGTTATTTTTGTAATGATCCTTATTTATATTCCTTCCGTCTTAATTTATGGCTTTTTTATTTAAATTTTTCACTTTAAATTTTAACTTATTACTCTTACGGTACGCAAAAGAGAGATGTTTGACAGTTAAAATCATTTTCAATTTCGTTTTTTTTTTCATACACACGTTATTCAGTATTCACAGCAACAAGCTTAGTCAAACATGTAACTCCAAACACTCTCTAACTAAGTAAAATACTAGTAATGACTTTGATTTTTCTTTAAAATTATTATTATAGGTAGCATACTTTTTTTGTTTTTAGTCATTCTAGAATAAACTTCTGTCTATTTTCGCTAAGTGTCTTTAATACGTATATACATGTTAAATTATTAATAATTTATGTGGTGAATGGAATTTAGCATGCTATTGTTTTATGTAATTAAAATTGGGGCAATTATGAAGAAAACAAATATGTTTTTACGGTTTTTGTTTTTCGCCCATTCATGTCATTTTTATCCAGAATAGTTTTCAAGTTAATTTTTTTTCTTCTGGTTATGTGAAATTTGACTATTAAAGTTTGGTCATAAATGGTTAACCGAGTTTTTAGAAATCGAAAAATCGGGTTCTAATAGTCAAATTTCATTAAACCAAAAAGAAAAAATTAATTTGAGGACTTTTTTAGAAAAAAATAACATGACTGAATGAAATAAACAAAAAACGTAAAACCATATTGGTTTTTTTAATAACAAACTTTTAAAAATTTGTCTAAAATGTATTTACTCAAAGTAAATAACTATTAACATGGCATTGAAAAAAAAAACTTTTACATTTTAATTTATTTGGTGGTCATATCAAGTGAAGGGACCAAAGACAAAAAAAAAATAGCCAAAATAAAAAAAACTAATAAAAATATAAAATTATATTATTCTTTTTTGTATAAAAAGTTGTTATGGTGCATAATATAGTAATGTACACTTGTTTGGTTGTCTTATATAATCACTTTATAAATAGAAAGTTTTTCTTATATAATTTAGAGTTTGAACTCTCTAATACTTTTGTAAGAGTAAAGACTCTCTTCTATAATCACTTCATAAATAGAAAGTTTTTCTTTAGAGAGAGAGAGAGAGAGAGACCCGATGCTAGCCATCGAGTACGGTCTACGCCTCACATGAGCCGATTATCTGTGTTGTGGGTGTGAACGTGTTAGGCCAGATGGGTTCGTGTTGCTTTGGCAAAAGATCAACAAAACCAACGTTGAATACATCGACCATACGAGTGGTGCATTTGGATGGTTTTTTGGAGGATTACGATGGCCCGACTACAGTTGAACGAGTGATTAGTAGTTTGCCGAAGCATTTCATGACCACTACTATTCAACTTATGCAAAAAGGGTTAGTACCACTTAAGCTTGATATGCAACTTGAACCAGGAAGAGTCTATTTTGTGCTACCCTATTCGATACTTCGATTCAACGAGTCTTCAATAGACTTGATTTGTCTTACGAAGAAGTTAACTCGGATAGCCAAGACTCGTCGGTATAAACCCAAGCCACCTCCTTTGGTTAGCCCACAAGACAAAGGGTCAAGAGAGGAGGTTTCGGGCATGTTATCGTCTAACGACGACAAGAGTCAAATGAGAAATTCGACCAAGATGTTGTCGTGGAAGCCGATTTTAGCCACGATTAGAGAGATATCGTTTAATCGTAGAAGCGAGTCTGATTTACAAGATTAGTTTTTTTTTTGTGATGTTAATTTGTGTGATTGAAAAATGCAAAGTTTAGTGTACGATGAAAGATAAATTTACTGAATTAATTTGTGTGATTGATTGAAAAGTATTTTGTAACATAAAATAGTAACGTACTTTTCGGTTTATCTCATTTAATCGTACCATTTTTGTAAATTTCTTTTGCTTCTATTTATTTCATTTAATCAGTAAGTAATATTTTTAACATCTTAATAACTTATAATTTTAGAAATCATCCCAACTAAATAATTATATTTTAAAAAAATACGTTATTAAAATAATTTGCACAAATATACGAACACGTTCCATTAGTGACATTTAAAATATAAGTTGTAAAAGGATGTTTGGATAACGTTTTAAAAGTTATTGCTAATGATTAAAATCAAAATGGTAGCCGTATAAAGGAGGTTAATTATGATAGCAAATCGTAAAAACAAAACAAAACACTATATTTCCAGAAATACTTTTGTTACAACTATTATCTGATTATTAGTTTACAAAACGTTACAACACTTCTTCAAACGCAAATCCAAACACCCTATATATATATATATATATATATATATATATATATATATATATATATATATATATATATATATATATATATATATATATATATATATATATATATATATATATATATATATATATATATATATATATATATATATATATGTATATATATATATGTATGTATATATAGATATGTATGTATATATATATATGTATGTATATATAGATATGTATGTATATATATATGTATGTATATATAGATATGTATATATATATATATGTATATATATATATATATATATATATATGTATATATATGTGTATATATGTATATATATATACTAGTTTATTACCCGCGTATTACGCGGATATTTATAATATATATATAAAATATAATGAATTAAAAGGTAAATGTATAAATATTATTTTTTTTTAAACAAAAGGTATATGGATATTATTATTTATTATGACCTATTAATTTTATATATTTGTAGATATATATGAATAGTAATTATTTTTTTATATTTTTTACAACTTTTATTATATCATATTATAATTAATCAGTTAGTAGAGTATTAGATTTTATTTGTTGATTTGAATTCAAAAGTGAATTATATTAGATTTGGATATATATAATTTAAATTTCTTTATTATTTTTAAAAACCTGCCACGTGTCGATTCATGGTGATGACACGTGGCTGCACCAGTGAAACACCCATACAACTAATACGAGTATTTCGATACCATTATACGTTAATTTATACAGAGTACTTGCGGAAATACGATCAAATTAAAACTTTTGCAATTAATAATCATAATCGTGATTCCAAACACTTTGCATAAGACACAACAGAGTGTCGGGAATCACAGAGCAAGGTAACTGGGGTTACAAGATTAAGTTATCAATTTAGTTACAAACGAATTAATAAACAGTGACTAATTCGCGTAAGTCCTGAAATGGAAGTCTGCTACTCCCGCCCCAATTATCTACAAAATATTGAGCTCCTATCCGAGCTTCAAACGATATTTAACAACTCGAGCCAGCCGGGCCTTTGCCCTTAACATATCCTGAAAAGAAATAACAACTATCGGGTAAACAACAAAGTTGTTTAGTGAGATTCTAGATTAAAGTACCATGCGATATATGAATGATGCCATGCAATGCCATGAATTCGACTAACAATTTTGGAGGCCAACTAATGGCTATAAGTTACCACATTGCGGTTACCATACACAAGCTTACCGTACAATGGGTTTACAATCTACTGCTCGATTACCACACCACAGGCTTATCGATATGCAGTTTACAATGATGCCATACGATTACCACCACAGGCTTATCGTTTTACAGGCAATAATGGTTACCACACTCAGGCTTACCATTATGATTCCGCTGGGTTACCACACTCAGGCTTACCGTCTCGGCGGAGAGGTCAAACGAACGAGCAACAACTTATCAACCGAGTGATAAACAATAATTATGATGTATGTGATGGCAAAGCATGAAAATGACAATAATGATACGAAAGCAGTAACATACAATTCATGATATGCATGCAAATACGTTAATACTAGAACTCACAGTGATACAAAATACGCTCTCGGCCTCAAAACCGAGTTATAATCGTCAAGGTAAGAGTGATAGTCTTCACGCGACTTAACCCGTCAAAACCCCTACAAGTAGGTTCATAATATAATATTTATAAGTCTCACCGCTTACAATATCTCAACTTTGATTCGGACATATTAGTCGTAAGATCTAATTAATTTCGGCCTCAATCTACATAATTATTTTGGGCTAATTTTCTTCACAATTGGTGACAAAAGTTATTATGACAAACGATCCCGAGGACTAATTAAAATTACAATTTCAGGCCAACAGTGGGTCGAACTCGCCGAGTAAGGGAACCGAACTCGCCGAGTTCTCCCATCCGAATTCGGGTTAGGGACCAGCCGGATTTCGGATCAGGGACCATCCGAATTTCGGATACCTTCCAACCGAAATATCATCCGAACTCGGTCCTGGACATATCCGAATTTCGGACCAACCATCCGAAATTCGGACCTCAAGATATCCGAATCCTTTAACTTAGAAATTTTTCTTTCAAAAACCCAGACCAACTCGCCGAGTTCAAGTGCAGGTCTGCACATTCTGCCTTACGGATTTAATGCTCAAAACTACCAACATTGCTTACCTTTATTATAAACGGTTTGGGGTCATCCCCAAACATATATATACCTTTTCTAAACTCATTTTAACCATCAAGAACACCATTTCATTCCTTTTTAAATCCATGAGAGTTCATAAACTCCATTTTCGGGTTTTTGAGCTAAAACCCATCAAACTTCATAAAACTTGCATATTATGTTTAAAATGATGATTCTTACTATGTTTCACTATCATACTTCAAGATCTAACGATTTCTCCATAATATTCATAAAAACCCATTTGGGTTTCTCATCTTCTTCAAATGAAGATGAAAAGGAGAAGAAAATAAAATAGCAAGATTTATAAACAAGAGTGGTTACCTCTTGGATCTTTCGAAACCAACAAGAATCTCTAACAATAGCTTGATTTTTGCTTCTTCTTCTTTTTCTCTTTCTCTCTTTTTCTCTATTTGGCTTTTTGGAAAAGATGAACACAAACACACAATGTGTGTGTCTGCGTGGGTAAAAAGCAAGGGAAAAAAGGAAGATATTTTCTTCTTTCCTTTCCAACCCTTAACATCCATATATTTACCATTTCTACCTTGGAATTATTTGCATTTCTTTTAAAGTCCTTTCCACATATTTAAGACTTATATCGTAAAAATTCGTACACCAACATTCATTCATATGTTTTGGACCTAATTAATATTCCGTATCGTATTTTTAATACAATAACATTAATTACCCATTATATTAAATAATTGGGTCGTTACAATTCCTCCCCTCTTAAAAGGATTCCGCCCACGGAATCAGGTTCTTTCAAATAGAGCGGGGTATTTGGCCATCATTTCAGCCTTCGTCTCCCAAGTCATCAGAGACCCACGGTGGTGCTTCCAACAAACGAGCATCATCTCGATCTCTTTATTCCTTAGGTTAGTTATTTTGTCGCCGATAATCTTTTCTGGTTCTTCGACATAACGTAGTCGCTCATCGATTTGTACATCGTCCAGAGGAACGGTCACAGCAGGATTTATCGGACTTCGCTTCAGATAGCTAACGTGAAAGGTATTATGAATTCCTGCCAACTCAGCGGGCAGATCTAACTTATAAGCTTGGGCACCGACACGCTCGGTAATAGAAAACGGTCCGACATATCGAGGACTTAACTTTCCTCGCTTCCCAAATCTCATAATTCCCTTCCACGGAGATACCTTCAGCATCACGGAATCTCCCACCGCGAACTCAATATCTTTGTGACGTTTGTCGGAGTATGCTTTCTGTCGGTCTTGGGCCGCTTTGATTCGCTCACGAATAATCTGAATTTTATCATGCGTCTCCTGAAGCAATTCGGGACCCGCTAACGGTTTCTCGCCTGCTTCTCGCCAACACGTCGGAGTTCGACACTTTCGGCCATACAATGACTCATACGGAGCCATCTTTATCGAAGAATGATAACTATTGTTGTAGGCAAATTCCACTAGCGGTAGGTGCGTATCCCAATTTCCGCCAAGCTCGATCACGCACGCACGTAACATATCTTCCATCGTTTGGTTAGTGCGCTCAGTCTGGCCGTCGGTCTGGGGATGAAACGCCGTACTCAAATTGACACGCGTCCCCAACTGATCTTGCATACTTTGCCAAAATCTCAAAGTAAACCTCGAGTCACGATCCGAAACAATAGACTTTGGAATCCCATGGCGCACAATAATCTCGTCGATATACATTCGCGCCAATCTTTCCAAAGGAAAGTTTTCTCGTATCGGCAAGAAGTGTGCGGATTTTGTCAGTCGATCCACAATAACCCATATAGCATCATGTTGTCTTTGGGTCTTCGGAAGCTTTACCACAAAATCCATCGTGATGTGGTCCCACTTCCATTCGGGTATCTCGAGGGGTTGTAAATTTCCAGATGGTTTTTGATGTTCGGCCTTGACTCGCAAGCAAGTCAGGCACCGTTCGACATGATTACCAACGTCTCGCTTCATTCCGGGCCACCAATACTCGGATTTCAAATCCTGATACATTTTTGAACTCCCGGGGTGAATTGAGAACTTCGAATTATGACCATCTTCTAAAATTGTTTTGCGCACATCACCAATCTTCGGTACCCAAATGCGATTTCTAAACATTTTCAGACCATTGATACCTTCAGTTAACAGTCCACTCTGACCAACCATTCTCTCAGACTTAATATTTTCCTCTTTAAGACCTTCGATTTGCCATTTCCGTATATCGTCAAGGATAGAGGAACTCACAACCACATGCGTTAGCGCATAACAAGTAGCTTCTGGATATCTCTTTCGGCTCAAGGCGTCAGCTACTACATTGGCCTTTCCAGGGTGGTAAAGGATTTCACAGTCATAATCCTTAATCAACTCCACAGCGCGTCTCTGTCGCATATTTAATTCCTTCTGATCAAAGATATGCCTCAGGCTCTTATGATCAATAAACAACTGGCATTTAGTGCCGTACAGATACTGTCGCCAGATTTTTAACGCAAACGTGACAGCATCTAATTCCAAATCATGAGTCGGACGACTCTTTTCATAATCCTTTAGCTGTCTTGATGCATACGCTATCACTTTTCCTCGTTGCATTAGCACACAACCCAATCCATTTATCGAGGCATCGCTATAAACGGCAAAATCTTCGTTTCCTTCCGGCAACGCAAGCACAGAAGCGTCAGTCAACCGACTCTTCAAAATTTGAAACGCCTCAATCTGTGGCTTTTCCCACACAAACTTCGCATTCTTACGAGTCAATGAAGTGAGTGGGACGGCTATTTTAGAGAAATCTTGGATGAATCGTCGATAATAGCCGGCCAATCCAAGGAAGCTACGAATTTCAGCAACATTTCTCGGCGCTTCCCAACTTTTAATGGCCTCGATCTTGGAGGGATCCACATAAACACCCTCACAAGATATAACATGCCCTAAAAATTGCACTTGTCGTAGCCAAAACTCGCACTTGGAGAATTTGGCATACAACTGTTCGCCTCGAAGAAGTTCGAGCAATTGTCTCAGATGAACTGCATGATCCTCCTCCGTCTTGGAATACACTAAAATATCGTCGATAAACACTATGACCGACTTGTCAAGCATTGGACGGCACACCCGATTCATTAAGTCCATAAAAGCTGCAGGAGCATTAGTGAGCCCAAAAGGCATCACTAAGAACTCGTAATGTCCATATCGGGTCCGAAACGCAGTTTTTGGCACATCTTCTTCACGAACCTTAAGTTGATGATAACCTGATCGAAGGTCTATTTTCGAGAAATAAGCAGCTCCTTGTAGTTGATCGAACAAATCATCAATACGAGGCAAAGGATACCTATTCTTTATAGTCACCTTATTCAGTTCTCTATAATCTATGCACATTCGCAAGGTTCCGTCTTTCTTACGCACGAATAAAACCGGAGCACCCCACGGCGAGGTACTCGGCTGGATAAACCCTTTCTCTAGCAATTCTTCCAGCTGTGCCATCATTTCCTTCATCTCCGAAGGTGCTAAACGATACGGGGCACGCGCAATTGGTGCAGCTCCCGGCACCAATTCAATCCGAAACTCTACGGATCGATCCGGTGGTAATCCCGGTAAGTCATCAGGGAACACGTCGGGATATTCATTTACCACTGGTACATCCTTGAGGTTTTTCCCTTCTTTCTTAGTATTTAACACACAAGCCAAGAAGCATTGACAACCCTTACTTAAACTTTTCCGAGCCTTAGCCACCGAAATCACTGCGGCTTCCCTTTTACGTCTGTCCCCATACACAAATATTTCTTCGCCTTCCGGCGTGAACAAACGAACGATTCTATTAGCACAAGCAATAGTGGCAAGATTATTGGCCAACCAATCCATGCCTACTATTACATCAAATTCTTTCGTATCTATGGGGACAAGGTCGATATCGAAGTTATGTCCATCTAAGGTTAGCACACAGTCATGATATATTTGGGTGGCACAAACCGATTTCCCGCTTGCCACATCAACAGATAGAGGGAAAGACATCAAAGAGGGTATAATATCTAACTTTCGTGCAAATGATTTAGAAACAAAAGACACACTTGCACCGGAATCAAATAATACTACAGCAGGTAAAGAATTTAGGAGAAAAGTACCGGTTACGACATCCGGCACATCCTGCGCCTCAGCAGCTGTAATCTGATAAACCCTGGCTTGAGGCTTGGGCGGATTCCCTTTTGATTGGGAGGAACCACCAACAAAACTAGGCTTCGCAACTGAGCCTTTACTTTCCGATGCCGTGAATCTCTTCTTCGGGCAATTCCGAGCGAGGTGGCCCACCTGGCCACATTCGTAGCACGCATCAGTTCGCTTAGGGCATGCAGGACGTATGTGTCCCTCTTCTCCACAGCCATGGCACACAATAGGGGACAAACACTCCCCACGATGAAGTTTCCCGCAACGGTTACACGTAGGCACCGAATTGGAAAACTGAGATTTGGACTGAGAGTTGTTGGAGCTAGCAGGCTTCTTTGAGTGCCTTGACGATTGGGAACGTGAACAGGAGTCCACGTTCTTCGAAAATGATTGCTGGGGTTGCTTAAACGTCCCCGACGAAGACTCAACCTTCGCTTTCTTTGATCCAGCCGCCTCTTGTTCCCTACGGAACAATTCATACTCTCGGAGTCGCGCATACTCCACAACTTTTTCGAACGATTCCACTGCGCGAACAGTCACCATTTCGCGAATCTCACTTCGCAGTCCTTCCACAAAGTAATCAGTCTTTTGCTTTTCATCAGCAATCACTGACCCTACAAACATCGCCTTCGAGTTAAACTCGAGCAGATAATCGTCCACTGATAGCTCTCCTTGCTGAAATGTCAGGAAGTCTCTTTTTATCTTCTGTACCGCAACAGCCGGACAGAAATGCTTGTCAAACCTGGTTTTGAATTCTTCCCAGGTCATCTTAGCCACGGCGTCTAAGCCCAAAATCTCCGCTTCGGAATCCCACCAAGTTAAAGCGGGACCAACAAATTGTGCAGTTGCGTACTGCACCTTTTTCTCATCATTGACATCGGTGACTCGGAATAACTTCTCAATTGCCTTGATCCAGTCCAAGGCCTCCACAGTAGTTGCTCGTCCATACAACTAATACGAGTATTTCGATACCATTATACGTTAATTTATACAGAGTACTTGCGGAAATACGATCAAATTAAAACTTTTGCAATTAATAATCATAATCGTGATTCCAAACACTTTGCATAAGACACAACAGAGTGTCGGGAATCACAGAGCAAGGTAACTGGGGTTACAAGATTAAGTTATCAATTTAGTTACAAACGAATTAATAAACAGGGACTAATTCGCGTAAGTCCAGAAATGGAAGTCTGCTACTCCCGCCCCAATTATCTACAAAATATTGAGCTCCTATCCGAGCTCCAAACGATATTTAACAACTCGGGCCAGCCGGGCCTTTGCCCTTAACATATCCTGAAAAGAAATAACAACTATCGGGTAAACAACAAAGTTGTTTAGTGAGATTCTAGATTAAAGTACCATGCGATATATGAATGATGTCATGCAATGCCATGAATTCGACTAACAATTTTGGAGGCCAACTAATGGCTATAAGCTACCACATTGCGGTTACCATACACAAGCTTACCGTACAATGGGTTTACAATCTACTGCTCGATTACCACACCACAGGCTTATCGATATGCAGTTTACAATGATGCCATACGATTACCACCACAGGCTTATCGTTTTACAGGCAATAATGGTTACCACACTCAGGCTTACCATTATGATTCCGCTGGGTTACCACACTCAGGCTTACCGTCTCGGCGGAGAGGTCAAACGAACGAGCAACAACTTATCAACCGAGTGATAAACAATAATTATGATGTATGTGATGGCAAAGCATGAAAATGACAATAATGATACGAAAGCAGTAACATACAATTCATGATATGCATGCAAATACGTTAATACTAGAACTCACAGTGATACAAAATACGCTCTCGGCCTCAAAACCGAGTTATAATCGTCAAGGTAAGAGTAATAGTCTTCACGCGACTTAACCCGTCAAAACCCCTACAAGTAGGTTCATAATATAATATTTATAAGTCTCACCGCTTACAATTTCTCAACTTTGATTCGGACATATTAGTCGTAAGATCTAATTAATTTCGGCCTCAATCTACATAATTATTTTGGGCTAATTTTCTTCACAATTGGTGACAAAAGTTATTATGACAAACGATCCCGAGGACTAATTAAAATTACAATTTCAGGCCAACACTGGGTCGAACTCGCCGAGTAAGGGAACCGAACTCGCCGAGTTCTCCCATCCGAATTCGGGTTAGGGACCAGCCGGATTTCGGATCAGGGACCATCCGAATTTCGGATACCTTCCAACCGAAATATCATCCGAACTCGGTCCTGGACATATCCGAATTTCGGACCAACCATCCGAAATTCGGACCTCAAGATATCCGAATCCTTTAACTTAGAAATTTTTCTTTCAAAAACCCAGACCAACTCGCCGAGTTCACCAAGGGAACTCGCCGAGTTCAAGTGCAGGTCTGCACATTCTGCCTTACGGATTTAATGCTCAAAACTACCAACATTGCTTACCTTTATTATAAACGGTTTGGGGTCATCCCCAAACATATATATACCTTTTCTAAACTCATTTTAACCATCAAGAACACCATTTCATTCCTTTTTAAATCCATGAGAGTTCATAAACTCCATTTTCGGGTTTTTGAGCTAAAACCCATCAAACTTCATAAAACTTGCATATTATGTTTAAAATGATGATTCTTACTATGTTTCACTATCATACTTCAAGATCTAACGATTTCTCCATAATATTCATAAAAACCCATTTGGGTTTCTCATCTTCTTCAAATGAAGATGAAAAGGAGAAGAAAATAAAATAGCAAGATTTATAAACAAGAGTGGTTACCTCTTGGATCTTTCGAAACCAACAAGAATCTCTAACAATAGCTTGATTTTGGCTTCTTCTTCTTTTTCTCTTTCTCTCTTTTCTCTCTATTTGGCTTTTTGGAAAAGATGAACACAAACACACAATGTGTGTGTCTGCGTGGGTAAAAAGCAAGGAAAAAAGGAAGATATTTTCTTCTTTCCTTTCCAACCCTTAACATCCATATATTTACTATTTCTACCTTGGAATTATTTGCATTTCTTTTAAAATCCTTTCCACATATTTAAGACTTATATCGTAAAAATTCGTACACCAACATTCATTCATATGTTTTGGACCTAATTAATATTCCGTATCGTATTTTTAATACAATAACATCAATTACCCATTATATTAAATAATTGGGTCGTTACAACCAGAACTGAGTATAGTTACTCTTTTAATAGTATAGATAGATATGTATATATATGTATGTATATATATATATGTATGTATATATATATGTATGTATATATATATGTATATATATATATATATATATATAAATATATATATATATATATATATATATATATATATATATATATATATATATATATATATATATATATGGGGGTGGGTTCAATGGAAAACCACTATGCACCTGAAAACTATGGAAACCTACGCAAACCGTCCGATTTGGTGCATTTCATAAAAATGCGATGGCATGATCGTAAATAAGGTGATGCATCACGCGGGATTTTGATGCATCACGCGGAAAATTTAATGCATCGCGCGAGATTTTGATGCATCGCACGGGGAATTTGATGTATTTGTGCTGGTGCAGGACGGTTTTCATATGTTTTCAGGTGCATGGTGGTTTTCCATTGAACCTCCCTCTATATATATGTATGTATGTATGTATGTGGGGTGGGGTGGGGTGGGGTGGGGGGCTTCGTGTGAGTACTTAAAAAATACGCAGTTTTTGTGAACACACGGGTTTCGGATGTGAACATGCTTCGAAATTTTTTTTTTAATTTTTTTCAAATTCATTTAGATATAAATAATAAGGCTATTTGCAAAAATTTGCATACATTCACACTTTCTAGCATCTTAAAAGTCATGTGAACGTGAAAAAATTTATGTCAACATGCTTAGTGTGAGCATGCATACCTTCACAACAATGCAGTTTATGTGAAAATGCACGTTTTACATAGTTATTTCTGTGTGTTTATGTGCGATTTTTTACAAGTAGTCTTCTATTATAATTTAAACATGATTATGCAATTTGATCATTAGATGTGGCGCTGAGTCATCATACACGTGGATTTTATGTCGATTTTTGGTTGGCATGGCGGCATGGCCTTTTACTATATATAAACTTTTAACCCCACACACACACACACACACACACACACACACACACACACACACACACATATATATATATATATATATATATATATATATATATATATATATATATATATATATATATATATATATATATAGGGAGGTTCCATTGAGAACTTTTGTGCATCGAGGCACAAAAGAACCTCCACTAGCCCTTGGATGAAAAGAATGTGTGGGTTAGATCAAATGGCAAAAGGGTAATTAAATAGAAAGTTTTATGCATCAAGTGCACATAATGAAATTCGCGGAGGGGTAAAACAGGAATTATGCAATCCTTATTTAATTATTACACTTCCAAAATTAACAACAATAATACAAATTCGAAATACATCAAAATACATGCATATCGTTCATCTCTTCCAAAAATAAATCATGCATACCGTTTATCTCTTCCAAAATCAAAATACATCAAAATACAAACATGAATCGTTCATACAAACATAAATCATGCATATTGTTTATCTCTTCCAAAATCAAGAGGGGGCTAAGAGAGATGGGAGAGAGATATATATAGAGAGAGAAAGAGGGAGTTGTTTTAGGAAAGAAATTAATGGTGATTTTCATACCAAATTTAGCTATTAATTATCTTAAAAACATTTAAATTCAAAAATAATTTTCATACATTTAATATCCCTTAAATGTCATTTGTGCACCATTGGTAGATAGTCTGATGCACAAAAGTTCTCAATGGTGTCTCGATGCACAAAAGTTCTCAATAGAACCCCAATCTATACATATATACATACATATATATATATATATATATATATATATATATATATATATATATATATATATATATTTATTGATGTTCTTCATCTCTTTGAATGTTCTTGAAGAATCAACCCACATCACCACCATCCACCACTAGAATCCACCATGTCAACATCAAGACCATCCATTGTCAACACCAAAAACCAAAGTCTGACGAAAATCCCAAAACTTTAAATCAAGAAAAGACCTTAATGAAAAACACCAAAACCTAAAGTAAATTGAAACTTTAGATCTTAAAAATCGAAACCATAAAACCAATGTTGAAAAATTCGGTTGGTTGTACTCAAGCGGTTGGCCAGGGAGTAGCGAGTAATCGGGCTAGGTGCGGAGTACTCGGATTGGTTTTTTTATATATAAATTTCATAATTATACATATAAAATCAGACGTTCTTCATAGGGATTGTGTATATCGGGTTAGTTTCTGGTAGCATGGTAGCATTAATTATTTAGCAGTTTATTGTAGAGTTCATGTTTAGTAAATCAAACATTTTCATATGAAATCAGACGTTTTTAGTGAAAAAATTAAAGTCTTATCGCTTCTTAATCATTTTTCTCTTTTTTATGGTAATCTTGTGTTCTTTTTGACAGGAAAATTTTCTTCTTATCGTCCACCATCGCGTCGAAACCCAACACTTGTACCTGTAAATCCTTGTGTATATCAGGTTCGATTCTGGTAGCATGTTAGCAATAGCTGTTTATTGCAGAGTTTATGGTGTCAACGACCCCATGTTTATCTAAGATGTACTCGAGCTCGAACTCAAATGAGGGGCACCATGTGTACCAAACCACAATAGCAGTTTTCAAATGTGAAACCATCTTGAAAACTCAAAACCAAAAATTCTCGTTTGCTAAACGCATTTTGATCGTAAATACTAGTTTTTGAAAACTACGTTTTGTAAAACAAACAGGATGGTTTTTCAAAATGGCGGTTGTCATCTCAAACATCTCGTAAATCTTGTTTAAGTTAACTTGAACCAATATTAAGATTACATCACTCAATCTCAAGTTGCTTAAATTACGAGATGGAAAGTTAAACAAACCAAGGGTGAATCAAATGTATTTCACTCAACACCAATAAAATTTTAAATTAATAAATAATGTATGTATCAAAAACTCAAGCGACATAAAAAAATTTCTAGTAACAACTACGAAAAATATATAAAAGTATTATGTACATATTTAATTTATATTTGTTGCTTTTATTAGGGTTAATATTTAAAAAACCATATTCACTTTCTTTATTTTCGTGATTAAGTCCTTACATATTTTTTCTTATTGTTTAAGTCCTTAAACTATTTTTGTTTTATTCAAAATTGTATTTTGACTTGTTTGATCGGTTACCAAACAAATACTTTTTTTCATTTGATTAATATTGTACTAAACCCGTCATTTTTTTTATATTTTAGCAATTAAGTCCCTAAAGATCTTATTTTATCAGTTGTATTTTACCGGATAATTCAGTAGCCGGAAAAATATATACTTTTGAATAAGACAAACATAGTTTAGGGACTTAAACAATTGGAAAAAAAATGTTTAGGGACTTAATTGAGAAAATGTGAAAAATTGATTGAGTTTTTTTCAATATTAACCATTTTATCACCCAAATTTAATAAAATATTACTGAAATTTAATCATAAAAATTTGAAATAAAAAAAGCCCAATAGAAATTTTTTAAAAAAAAAAAAAGAGAAGAAGCAATAATCAACCCAAACAATAAAAAAAACCTAAAAAATTTGTTATTTGTTAATTTTGTGTTTGCAATCTGTTTTCCGATTTGTATAAGAAAAAAGTTTGGAAATCCAACTATTAAACTTATTTTAAAAAAGTAACATTGATAACAAAATTTTTGGATCTAGCCCTGAACATACATTAAACATATCTTTCACGTCAATGGATGATTGATATGTTTTGTTTTTTTTTAAAAAAAAAAAATCAGTGAACGTATTTATTATTTTCATCATGTGGCATCATCAATCAGTAAAGGTGAATTATCACGTAAAGTACCGTTACTTTACGTTATCAAATCTTATTGTGCTCATTCCCAACAAGAATAAATTTGGTAACGTAAAGACAATGTACTTTACGTTAGTTTTTACCTTTTATAACGTTATGCATTACAAATTATTAAAAAGCACAAGTCACGTACGTAAATAGTGGCCGTCACGTAAATGTGGTAACGTAAATGGTAGGTATTTTGGTTAGGTGAGTTTCTTTTTTTTGGTGAATTTGAGGAGTTTATATTTTTGTAATGATCCTTATTTATATTTCTTCCGTGTTTATTCAAGGTTTTTTTATTTTAATTTTTCACTGTAAATTTTAACTTATTACTCTTACGGTACGTAAAAGAAGAGAAAAGTTTGACGGTTAAAATCATTTTCTATTTCTTTTTTTTTCTTACAAACGTTATTCAGTATTCACAGCAACAAGCCTAGTCAAACACGTAACTCCAAACGCCCTCTAACTATGTAAAATACTAGTAATGACTTTGATTTTTCTTAAAAAATATTTATTATAGGTAACATACTTTTTTGTTTTAGTCATTCTAGAATAAACTTCTGTCTATTTTCGCTAAGTGTCTTTAATACGAATTCAAATGTTAAATTATTATTAATTTATGTAATGAATGGAAATTTAGCATGTTATTGTTTTATGTAATTAAAAATGGGCCTATTATGAAGAAAACAAATATATTTTTATGGTTTTTGTTTTTTCGCCCCTTCATGTTATTTTTATCCAGGATAGTTTTCAAGTTAATTTTTTTCTTCTTGTTATGTGAAATTTGACTATTAAAGTTTGATTATAATTGGTTAATCGAGTTTAAAAACTGAAAAACCGGGTTTTCAATAGTCAAATTTCACTAAAACAAAAAAAAATTAATTTAAGGACTTTTCTAGAAAAAAAATAACATGAATGAATGAAAAAACAAAAAACGTAAAACCATATTGGTTTTTTTAATAACAAACTTTTAAAATTTTGTCTAAAATGTATTGACTCAAAGTAAATAACTATTTAACATGGCATTGAAAAAAAAAAAGAACTTTTACATTTTAATTCATTTGGTGGTCATATCAAGTGAAGGGACCAAAGACAAAAAAAATAGCCAAAATAATTTTTTTTAATAAAAATATATAATTATATTATTCCTTTTTGTATAAAAGTTGTTATGGTGCATAATATAGTAATATACACTTGTTTGGTTGTCAAAGTTTCATTGACAAATGAGTTTGGCTAGTTTTAGTTTACTTTCCTTCCAAAACCCCTATAAATTTAGAATTAGAACCCTCTCATCCTTTTGTAAGAGTAAACAATCTCTTATATAATCACTTTATAAATAGAAAGTTTTTCTTTTAGGAGAGAGAGAGAGACCCGATGCTAGCCATCGAGTACGGTCTACGCCTCACATGAGCCGATTATGTGTGTTGTGGGTGTGAACGTGTTAAGCCAGATGGGTTCGTGTTGCTTTGGCAAAAGATCAACAAAACCAACGTTGAATACGTCGACCATACGAGTAGTGCATTTGGATGGTTTTTTGGAAGATTACGATGGCCCGACTACAGTTGAACGGGTGATTAGTAGTTTGCCGAAGCATTTCATGACCACTACTATTCAACTTATGCAAAAAGGATTAGTACCACTTAAGCTTGATATGCAACTTGAACCAGGAAGAATCTACTTTGTGCTACCCTATTCGATACTCCGATTCAACGAGTCTTCCATAGACTTGATTTGTCTTACGAAGAAGTTAACTCGGATAGCCAAGACTCGTCGGTATAAACCCAAGCCACCTCCTTTGGTTAGCCCACATGACAAAGGGTCAAGAGAGGAGGTTTCGGGCATGTTATCGTCTAACGACGACAAGAGTCAATTGAAAAATTCGACCAAGATGTTGTCGTGGAAGCCGATTTTAGCCACGATTAGAGAGATATCGTTTAATCGTAGAAGCGAGTCTGATTTACAAAATTAGGGTTTTTTTTTGGTGATTTTAATTTATGTGATTGAAAATTGCAAAGTTTAGTGTACGGTGAAAGATAAATTTACTGAATTAATTTGTGTGATTGATTGAAAAGTATTTTGTAACATAAAATAGTAACATGCTTTTTGATTTATCTCATTTAATCGTACCATTTTTGTAAATTTCTTTTGCTTCTATTTATTTCATTTAATCAATAAGTAATATTTTTTACATCTTAAGAACTTATAATTTTAGAAATCATCCCAACTATATAGATATATTTTTAAAAATTACGTTATTAAAATAATTTGCACAAATATACTAACACGTTCCATTAGTGACATTTAAAATATAAGTTGTAAAAGGATGTTTGGATAATGTTTTAAAAGTTATTGATAATAATTAAAATCAAAATGGTAGCCGTATAAAGGAGGTTAATTATGATAGCAAATCGTAAAAACAAAACAAAACACTATATTTCCAGAAATACTTTTGTTACAACTATTATCTGATTATTAGTTTACAAAACGTTACAACACTTCTTCAAACGCAAATCCAAACACCCAATATATATATATATATATATATATATATATATATATATATATATATATATATATATATATATATATATATATATATATATATATATATATATATATATATATATAGGGATGGGATCATTGCAGAACCTAAATTTAGTGTAGAACTGTAGAACCAATATCGTCTATAGATTAGAATAATCTAATGGTCTTAATTAAAAGAGTTAAGTTTGGAATTAGTGAAAAAAAGATTGGTAATAGTGATATTTTAATTATTGGAGGGGTAAAAAAGGAAAAGATTGGAAATAGCAAAAAAGATTGACATTAGCAAAAAAAATATCTTTTTTCTTTAAATTAAAATAACATTAATATTATTAATTTTTAAATCAAAAAAATTATACCATAAAAACGAGAATTTTATACTTTTTAAAACAAGACCGGTCATGATATATTTTTTTCGAAAAAATTTTACGTGTTTATTTTTCGTAAAAAAAAATTACTCAGACCACGATGCAATATATCATGGTGAGATAATGAGATCATTCGATATCGAATGAACACTTTGATATCGTATATTTAACGTCAATGCAACACTGCATATACGCTCATTATTAACAAAGCTAAAATAATAGTCACAATTAGTAGTCAAAGTTGGTGGATTTAACGAGAACGGTTATGATATATATATTTTTTATTTTTCGTAAAAAAAATTTTACCCAGACCACGATGCAATATATCATGGTGAGATCATGAGATCATTCGATATCGAATAAACACTTTGATATCGTATATTTAACGTCAATGCAACATTGCATATACGTTCATTACTAACAGAGCCAAAATAATAGTCACAATTAGTAGTCAAAGTTGGTGGATTTAACGAGAACGGTTATGATATATATTTTTTATTTTTCGTAAAAAAAATTTTACCCAGACCATGATGCAATATATCATGGTGAGATCATGAGATCATTCGATATCGAATGAACACTTTGATACCGTATATTTAACGTCGATGCAACACTGCATATACGTTCATTATTAACAGAGATAAATAATAGTCAAAATTAGTAGTCAAAGTTGGTGGATTTAACGAGAACGGTCATGAATATATTTTTTGAAAAAAAATTTACGTGTTTATTTTTCGTAAATTTTTTTACCCATACGACCATTCGATGTCGAATGAACACTTTGATATCGTATATTTAACGTCGATGCAACACTGCATGTCCATTATATATTAAAAGAGTAAAAAAAAAAGTCAAAGTGGACAGTCAAACTTGGTAGGCTGCTATTAATTCAATGTTAATTGTATAATTACCATCTTATCCCTAGTGTTATATTATAATCTAATGGTTTAGATTGGTTCTATGGTTCTGCACTAAATTAAGGTTCTGCAATGATCTCAACCCTATATATATATATATATATATATATATATATATATATATATATATATATATATATATATATATATATATATATATATATATATATATATATATGGGGGAGGTTCAATGGAAAACCACCATGCACCGGAAAACTTGTGAAAATCGCACTGCACCACCACAAATGCATCAAATTCCCCGCGTGTTGCATCAAAATCCCGTGTGATGCATCACCTTATTTACGATCATGCCACCGCGTTTTTCATGAAATGCACCAAATCGGACGGTAGGCGTAGGTTTCCATGGTTTTCAGGTGCATAGTGGTTTTTCATTGAACCCACCCCTATATATATGTATGTATATATATATGTATGTGTATATATATATATATGTATGTATATATATATATATGTATGTATATATATATATATATATGTATGTGTGTGTATATATATATATATATATATATATATATATATATATATATATATATGTATGTATATGTATATATGTATATATGTATATATATATATATATATATGTATGTATGTTGGGGGGGGGGCTTCGTGTGAGTACTTAAAAAATACGCAGTTTTTGTGAACATACGAGTTTTGGATGTGAACATGCTTCGAAATTTTTTTTTATTTTTTTAATTTTTTTCAAATTCATTTAGATATAAATAATAAGGCTATTTGCAAAAATTTGCATACATTCACACTTTCTAGCATCTTAAAAGTCATGTGAACGTGAAAAAATTTATGTCAACATGCTTAGTGTGAGCATGCATACGTTCACAACAGTGCAGTTTATGTGAAAATGCACGTTTCACATAGTTATTACTGTGTGTTTATGTGCGCTTTTTTACAAGTAGTCTTCTATTATAATTTAAACATGATTATGAAAAAATTTCAAAAAAATGGTTTTAAACGAGGTACCTCCGGTACTCCGCAAAGCTAATGGTACTCACTTAAACCCAAAATATAATTTAATGGTTTAGTAAAAACAAATCTGAAGTTAGATGGTTAAAACAACACTTAATCATTCGTATAATTACAAAGGAAAATCCTAATCATGTGGACGAATCCAATTAAACATTTATTTATTAGGTCATTACAACTCATATTCTTTTGTATTTGTTTATCCATCTATTTCTACATTAAAAATGACTCCATGCATTTGCCATATTTGTTTATTCTAAGTTAAAATCATAAAATTGATTTTCCAATACACACACGTGTATGTACAAGTATGTTGTGGGGACCAGAATTTTATGTATGTTCTAAATCAACACATGTAATATATAAGTCTCAAACTTATATTATAATAAAGCAAAACAATTAATGTCATATGGGTCAGCTCCACATTGCAAGAGTATTTTATTTTCCTACATTTTTTTTTCCAAATTTAACGCATTAACTTAATTACACTAATTTTTATTATTTTCATTAATTAGTAATAAATTAGATTTTGTAACATGTTAAATTAATGTTTACCTAAATTAAATATCTATCATTATTATCCATAATAATCATAATTAGATCCAAATGTAGAAATTTGAATGAGTTGTAGAAATTATTATTATTAAATATAATAAATGAAAATATGAAATGTCACATGTCACCTTTACGTTTTACCAAAAAACATAATGACAATTTATTATTATAAAAAAATAAAAGATAAATATAATTTATTATTTAAAAAAAAGATAAATATACTCTACTTTTTAATCTATAAATAAAAAAAGATAAACACAATTATTATTTTTGTATTTTTTTATTTTTACTTATATACATTTTATATAAATAAATTTAATTAAAAATATCCACGTAATACGTGGGTCATAAACTAGTATAAACTAAAGTAAAACATTATGAAACCAATAATTATAAAGAATTACTAAACAACTTTCATACATTTTAAATTCAATTAAAAGTAAGCTATAGTTTTGCTAATTATCTAAACCCTGAAAATTACAAATCAATGGTTCACAAGCAATCAGTGAATTAATACATAATAGTTTAATAATTCATAAACAATCAAAAATAAAAGTTCATCACAACTGCATTCTATTAATTAAAATTTCATTAGATTTGGGTTTGAATAAGAATAACAGTATTAGTTAATTTTTTTTAATTAATTGGACCTCATCGCATATGGATTTTAATATATTGGTATTATGTTGCATTTGTATTATTACATTAAGGTTATTATGAAAGCAACCAACATGTTTTTACGCTTTTTAAATTTTCGTCCCTTAATGTTATTTTTTTTCCTTCAGAAAATTCCACAAGTTAATTTTTTCTTTTTAGTTTAGACTATTGAAACCCGGTTTTTCAATTTTTAAACACCCGGTGTACTAATTAATTCATTATAATCGGACTCTAACGGTCAAATTTCACAAAACTAGGAAAAAAAATTAACTTGGGGACATTTCTGGAAAAAAAATAACTTGGAATAACGAAAACATAAAATCCGTAAAAACATGTTTTTTTCCATAATAAATCATACTTGTGTACGATTTACAAATCGATTGAGAACTAAAATGAAATGATTATTGCCATTTATTGGTTAGTACACAAAACACTTAGGGATTTGCATTTTGTCAAAGGATTTGCATTATGTAGCATTTGCATTTCTCAGGATTTTGTCAAAGAATCTTCATTATCTTTTAGGAAAAAATTGTTAATATGAAAAATGCAAGGTAACTGGGATTTAAAAACCTAGGGGGGAGGCTGGGTTTTTAAATAACAAATAAGGGAGAGATTTAAGAAATCCTGGGATTTTAAATCCTTACTGAAATCTGTGAACCAAACGCAGGATTTTAAATGCAAATCCCAGTGAATCCCAGGAAATCCGCGAACCAAACGCTCCCTTATAACATTTATCGAATGCATATCGTATCGGATGTCAAACTTTAAAATGAATGGATAAATTATGAATCTAACATCTATATATATATAATAAAAGAGAACATCAAATGCATATGTGACGCTTCCACGTTACACCACAAAGATAAATACAACTTTTAATTTTTAAAATAAAAGATAAATACAACTTATTATTATAAGATAAATACATATATAATAAAAGAGAACATCAAATGCATACGTGGCGCTTCCACGTTACACCACAAAAGATAAATACAACTTTTTATTTTTAAAATAAAAGATAAATACAACTTATTATTATAAAAAATAATAGATAAATACAATTTATTATATACAACTTTTATTTTTAAATAAAAGATAAATACAATTTACTATTATAAAAAAGATAAATCCTAAATAGATTTATTTTTAAATAAAAGATAAATACAACTTATTAGTACAACTCATTATTATAAAAAAAGATAAATCCTAAATAGATTTATAAATAAAAATACACTATTAATTTTTAATCTAAACCAGTCTTCTCCAACACCTTTTAAGAACTTTTATTCTCTACATCAGTAAACGTATGCAACCTTATTGTTTTAGGAAAATCCACCAAACCTATTTCACCTCCATCTTCACTGCCTTCGTCGCGATCCCTTGACCTCAATACTTTGCCGCCACTGCATACCTTATATTTGCACTGTGTTCATCGTCAAAGAAAATCAAAACGAATCCATTTGAGATTTAAGAACATGAAGTGTTTTTTGTACCCTCTCTAGGTCTATTATGAATTATTCATGTTCATCACCAACCTAATCACTCTCCGGCCATTGATCAAGCATTTCAATGCCAACGACCTCCTCCAATTCACTGGCGATAATCAAGTGACGAGATTCCTATGATGGGAGACTTTGATGACAAGAGATGAAGCTTTGACTTTCATCAAAAGGTATGCATACCGCATAATATATAATAAAATATATAAGTAGTATGTTATATATAACGTGAAATCTCAATTTTTATCAATTAAAATTTATTAAATAAGAAATAAAATTTTATTCACGTATTTACGTGGGACAAAAACTAGTTAGTTTATAAGTCATAACTTATATTTTTATCATCTAGTCTAAAATTATTTTTTTTTTAAAACAATATTAATATATAAGTATGAACTCACAAAATACCTTCGGAGTTGAATAATCGTTTATATACCTGGTATTGGCCATAAAAAACAATTAAATCAAAATATTTATTTTTATTTTAATGCAATATTTGATTGCTGCAATTAGTTTTGACAATCCAATATAAACTATTAATATCTAAATATTTTTTTAGAAAAATAAAAAAACTATAATAGTGTATGTAGGCAAATTGACAATAATATTGTTTTAGGTGGAATATATTATTCGGTTAAATGTAAAAAATAGCAACTATTATCTTAATTTCAATTCAGACTGGTCTCCTTTCTCTTAAAATTCAAAGAGAATCTCTGTAGTCTGAATCTAAACGTACAATACAAATTAATTTAAGATCCTAAATTCAGACTTCGGATTAAAACGTTATAACACTTTTTTGAACGCCACCTAAATGAACTTTCACGTTGAGTTTGGTACTTTGGATCACAAAACCATTTATACACATATGCTTTGTTGCCAACATACAGCTCAACCTATATTAACGTACGTAGTTGGTAGACTTTAACTTATATAATTTAATATTGTAAATAGGACAAATTACCAAGAAAGATAACATAAAATACAAAAATTGACAATAAAAGTAATGTGAAATTTTTTAGGCGAAGAAATATAACATAAAATTCAAATTTGACAAAAAATGGTATTGATTATCAATTAAGAAGATAAATGTTTACTTTTTTGCTCCCTTTTTGGTAAAAGAATAATTTTGGACTATCTTTTTCTTGATCTAAAATTTAAGTTCCATGTCCTTTCTCGGCTCATATACAATTTTACATTACCTTTTTTGGCCAAAAACTTTTACAATACATTTATTGTCAAATTTTGTATTTTATATTATCTTTCTTGATAATTTTCATTGTAAATAATAATATAATTTTATAATGCAAAATACAAAAGAAGTATGCTCTAAAAATACATTAACGACTGTCAAGTGTCAACCTTTATGGTCTGTTTAAGGGTGATGGGAGTGGGTATCTTTCCCACTTCTCATCTTTTTGTACATATCAGCGTCACGTCAATTTTTCTGTCTCCGCCCCTCTCTATCTTTTTATCACAAAAAATAATTATCTTTCTACCATAATGCCCATTTAATAACAAAATATAAAGAGAGATAGAGAGGGACGAAGAGAGAGAAACATCACCAATTCGGTGAGATATCACCGTTGCGGCTTCATTTTACGTGTGGCCAGTATAGAGGGATGATGTTCCCGCCGGTGTGATCCAGTGTTGAGGGCTCACGCCGCTAGGCAAGGGAGGCACTCCCTTCACTCTAACAAGCGTATGAATTATGTCCTTTTAAATAATTAATTTTTTTTAAAAAAAACATTTAAAATAATGGATGTAATAAAGGGTTTTAAAATTGACACATTAATTATTATAAAAAAAATAATAATCAATCAAGTTGTAATAGTTAATATATTATGATGTCAATTCAATATTCTAGTGTTAATCTTATCTTCCACGTTATTTTTTAACAGATGCGTTAACTTTTAATTGAGAGATCGAATCATTTTTCTCCGAAATATATACAAACAAACTAATAATAAAATACTTAATTGGGCATTCATGTTTCACCTGTACCCTTAAAATATATATATTTTTTTAAAAATGCTGGATCAACTTTTTCTTTTTGTAGAAGAAAACTTTTTCTATTGGGTCCATGCATATTTTTTAATTCATTGAAAATTTAGGATTTTTAATTTATTATGGCATATCAATAAATTTGGCTCAACATGATGATATCTATTTTATTCTATAATAAAATTTAAATTTAAATTTATTTATTCATTGTATAGTAAGATTCAAATTTACTCATCCTAATACATTATCATTTCAAATTTTGTTATCATCAATAATGATTTGCAAATATGTATATATCTATATAATAAGCAAAGGGTAAAGACGTGTATAAACTATTTAAATATTTGTAAAGATCTTTAGGCGACGTTTGATTTACAGTATTTACTTCAAGAATCGAATATGTCAAATGAATGAAATTCTAAAATCTATCTGAATCTAATATTGTAGCTTGTTTGGTTAGTAGGAAAGAAATGAAATTTAGATTCAATTCATTTGTTGTTTCTGTTTAATTTATAAATCTATTGGAGGAATTTGAGTATGATTATGTAAAATGACCAAAATATATTATTAATAGCTATTAAATTTTTTTTGAATGATAAAAATATTTTAAAAGTATGTATTTTTTTATTTTTTCTTCACAAAACAAAATTTTTCAACATAAATTGATAAAACAAATGTCTAAAAATGATAACATTAAAATTGAATGTTTACAATATAAGCAAAATAATATATGATGTGATGGATGAGGTTAAGGTGTGGTAGGTGTCGTGTAAGAATGATATGGTATGGGTAAGGTAGGATTAGGTAGGTGCGTTAAACGAGAGATTGAATATAATATGAAAGGATGATATTAAGTAGAATGTATGAGTGTAATGTAAGATACGAAAGAATGTGATAGATTTGGTGAGTTGATTAATGATAGGGAGTGAGATTGAAGAAGAGGTATGGTATGATATGGTATTGTGAGTATATAAGGACAGAAAAAAGATGTGATAAGCTTGATTAATAAGTACATTAGTGGTTTGGTAAGATGAATGAGATGAGATACGGTAGGATGTGTATAATATAAAGGTGAAAAGAGATTTGATAAGTTTGATGGGTTGGTAAATTGATGATAGGTAAGGTGGTTGGGGTATGGATGGACGGGATGGGATAAGGTAGGGCGTGTCTAATACAATGGTGGAAAGAGATATGATAAGTTTGATGGAATGAGTAAATTGATGGTAAGCTGAGGTGAGTAGAATGGGGTAGGATAGGACGAGATGGATAAGGTATAAGCAGGGTAGGTGAGGTTGGGTTGGTTAATATGATATAGGTACAATAAAATGCCATGTGAATGAAATGTTTATTTTTTTTCATCAAATTTATTCAGAATTTGTGAATAAAACGTCCTTTAATCTTTACTTATATTGTTTAATTCAAATATTTATTTTATAGGGCAATGTTACATGCATTTTTACTTTTTAATAACTTTTTAAAAAAGTAAACAAACCCTAAGCCTTGTATAAATCCTATATGCCTTGATTTGTGATCAATGTTTGACATGTTTAGGAAGGTAATCAAGTCAAGTCAACTCGAAATGTACATAATATTGACTTAAAAATATACTAAATCGACCGAATATAAGACGAGTCAAGCTCGGACTACTCAAAAGTTTTGTCAATTTATGCTTAATATTAAACCACCCAACTCATGAAGCTTGCAATCGTTATCAAAGTTTTGCATATTTAGAATTTGCCATTATATATATATATAGGTTCAAATGAGTACCACTAGTTTTGCGGAGTACCGGAGGTACCTCGCTTAAAACCATTTTTTTTGAAATTTTTTTTCATAATCATGTTTAAATTAATAATATAAGACTACTTGCAAAAAATCACACATAAACACACACTATAACTATGTGAAACATGCAAGTTCACATGAACTGCACTGTTGTGAATGCATGTTCACAGCTAAGCATGTTCACATGAATTTTTTCACGTTCACATGACTTTTAAGACGTTAGGAAGTGTGAATGCATATAATTTTTTTACAAATAGGCTTATATTATTTGTATCTATATGAATATGGAAAAAAAATTAAAAAAAAAAACTTTTTTTCGGAGCATGTTCACATCTAAAACCCGTGTGTTCACAGGTACTCACGGTACTCTGCATTTTTTAGGTACTCACACGAACCATATTTTATATATATATATATATATATATATATATATATATATATATATATATATATATATATATATATATATATATATATATATATAATTAAAACACATAGTCCATCTGCTGAGCCAGAGTTATATATTCCCAAGTACTTTTTCAATACACTATCAAGTCGAGTCTTGAGCATCGATATCTTTATCGAATTCAATCTTGAAATTGAAAATTTAGACTCGAGTCGAGCTTCAAGCCTGAGACTACACAACTTGTAATTGTCAAAATATATCGTTTATTTCAGATTCATCCATCCAATCCATGAATGTGTGATTCGATATACTAAGGTTGACAAAAAAAACCATTTCATCTTGTATACCACCTGAACCACAGAACACAAGGGCTGCAGATATACAGAGAGCAAGTATAGTATAGAGCAGGTGCTTGATTAGTCAACTCGACTGACAAAAGCATGCGACTCACCGTATTATTATACTAGAATACCAACTGAAACACCAATTTAGTTGTGACTGAACGTCGGTATGTTGTGGCGTTTGAAGAATTCTCTAAATCCGTATGCGCTGACATCATAGTTGTACTGGAAACACATCAACGTTGAATAATATCAAAACACAGAAACAATTTGTTACCCATGGGCTAAAAACCAACGAACATGGAAAGAAAGGAAAATTATATATTATAAACATATAAAATCTATGTTTGATACAAACGAACGACTGTCGTGCAATCACAGACTCTCACCATAAAATCTAGATGCAATATTTTTCAGAAGATCTACGATGATTGTAGCAATGACAAACATATACCATACGCCCTACTTATTGTCAAAAGTCACCTAGACTTTAAAATTTACAGAAAGTTACATCTCTATATTGTAAAAATTAAGCGAAATAATATCTGCCTAAGACGAACACAACGTTAGGATTATCAAGATTTTAGGTTTCTTAACGAATAGACTGTGATCATACTGATTTTAGAAAATCTAATTTAGACCCTCTAATTCCATTTATGAAAGTATGTGAAAAGTGGAACCATGCTTCTGTCATCAAATATCAAGCATTGGGATAACAAAGCAAATAATTACTTCAATTTTTGTCCTTTTTACCTAATTGGTATGACGCATTTGAAAACGGAAGAAACCAGTGAACATAAGTCCATTTGTTTATTGAATACTTTCAAAAATTTTCATGTGTGGAAAACATATACGAGTAGATTAAACAAGTCTAAAAAAACTCACAGGCAAAACTTTCACAGAGTACTTTGTAATATTTGGATCAATAGCCCTTCCTTGATTAGATGCCTGCACCAAATGAACACATGTAAGGACTAAGGACAACTTCCAAAGTTATCAATAAAAAGTCTAGGCTTGATGACATTTGTGATTATAGGTGGTGGGTCGGCTAATGGGTTAAAACAGGTGGGTTGACCCACAACACTTTGGTTAATCAACTTAAATATGATAACAAATATATGACAAATCAACTTAATATGATTACAAAAAAACATTATTAGAATAATGATCCAAATTTTTGAGTAACACAAATAGGAGGTTGTGAACAGCAGCGTATACTTTGGGTAAAATGTTTGATTTCCTTTTTAGCTAGTCAATTATTTTACTCATTTGACCCATTATGTAACAACCTAACTTTTATCAATCATGTAATAATTGATTCTGAGATATAATATAATTTTATTATATTATTTATGTTGTTATTAATAAAAAATAAATATGAAATGGATTAAGTAAATATAATTTAAAATTATATTTATGATATGATTGAGTAAAATAAAAGAGATGTAAAATACAAAAGTTTAGTGGGTTAAACTACAAATGAAACTAAATGAAATATATATACTCAAATAAATGAACAATTAAGATCATTAATCTTAACAACTCTCTCTCTCTCTACTCTCTCACTAAGTATACGGCTACTCTTACAAATTGTCAAAGAAATTCATCATAATTGCAAGTAATTGAAGATTTAATACAAGAAAGGAGTTACAAGAATCAAAGATCAACAACAATCTACAAGAACTTGAGGTAAATTTACTTAATTTTCGGTATTTTGATTGTTTGGTTCGGTTTTGTGTCAAAACCGAAATCAAGGTTTTAAAATGTGGAAATCTTATGTTGCATGTGTATGAATTTAGAGGATTATGATGAATCTAAGTTAATAAAAGTTATAGAAACGGAATTTGTGGGTTAGATTGACCAAAACATTGAAGAAATCGGATATTTTGTGTTAAAATATGTTCTTGACAAAAATAGTACATTTTGGATGATCTAGATCAAATAAGTGTGTTATGGATAGGGAAAAATGTATAAAATCAACCCAAATAATGATAATACATCAGTATATGTAATTGCATGTTACTAAAAAGTGTTTTTAGAAATTTATATGTAAAACCCGTATGAATATAATGAAGAACATTAAGAACAAATTCTGGGAAAATACTAAGTACGGGATCCGAATTCGGATATACCCGAATTCGGATGAGGTACTCAATTCGGATCCTATCTTGAATTCGGATCAACATTTCGGATTTTGCCTTGGGCCCTAATTCGGATCCATGCTAATTCGGATCTTGCTTTTTCTAATTCGGACCCCAAGTCATCCTCAATTCGGATGATGATCAAATTCGGACCGGCCATTTCAATTCGGATTGGTCCGGATCCGGATGATCCGAATTCGGATCCCAATCCGGGCTGATCCGAAATTATGGTCCGAAATGCAATTTTTATATTTTAATATAAATGGCTATATAAATATATATATTGTTATATATATATATTTAAGAACTTTTGGAGAATTTAAAAGAATAAAGAATATGAGCAAACAAAAGATTGATGAGCTATAAAGTTATCAGAATCAGATAGAATTAAAGAATTTATGACCAAAAGATGATGACATTGATAAGATAAGCTATCAGATATCAGACTCAGATAAAATACAAGAATTTGAAGACTAAATTGATGATGATAAAGATGATGAAAATGACATGATCTTATCATGAATGATTTTGAACAGGTTCAGTATATTCTGAACAAAGATTTACAGATTTAAAGACTTAAAAGCGGGTCAGAGACTTGAACTGACAGATTACAGATTGACAAAATCCTGAGATAACTCAGGTGGCAGATTCTTATATCTGTTTGACCAAGACCCAGATCTGTGAGTTATAGATATTCAAATTGAACATGCAAAGATCCGTTTGAGATATATTGATGCTGTTACATTATTTGACATTCATTTATCAGCTGGATTGAGACCTGTGCACACCATGGATGGGTGTTGCCCAGTGAATCATGATAGCTATTTGCTTATCATTTCATATTGCATTTATTAGCGCTTCAGACTTTGCTTTATGATTCGTTGCTATCATGACTCCTAAGACTTATGCTTACTTCATTGATCAGACTTGATAAGATTTATTCAGCTTGACTAGCCCTTATGGTCTATTGTTCTAGACCTGGCTATTCCACCAGTTCTCACGAACTTGGTAATGACCTCCGATGTTTGGCCATGTTGACCTACTGGTAGCTAGCCCAGTATGTGGCTGATCCCCACGATATAAGCGTGAGTGTGGTTTGAACATCATCCGATCTTAAGATTCTATATCTCAATCATGATGAGGGCTGTAGCGGCAGCCAAGACATATCACGCTTAGATTTATGACTCCGCTTGACACGCATGTTAATATTGAAAATCTATAAACTCACTAAGCATTGCTTACAGATGTTGCATTAATATTTTACAGGTAAAAGCAAAGGAAAGTCACCTGCTGGACCTAGCTCTTAAGTCAATTAAAGATCAAGACAGAAGTATCCTAGACCACTTCTCAACAAATTTTCTGGTACTGATTGGAAGACAGCTAATGTGGTGGTTCTGGGTAGACTTGATGTGATGATTGATGTTATGATTAGATTAGATGTTACCCTTTTATAACTTAATTCTGAAATATGTAAACTTATTCCTAATCATGTTTGTACTTGTAATTTAATATTCCGCAATTAATTACCCTATCTTAGTTTGGTTGATATCGTATTGCATGATGTGGGACCTAGACTGGTGAGCACTGCCCCGTAAGGGGTGGTCTTCACAGGATGGTATCAGAGCACTAGTTTGAGTGAATCAAGTATTACGTAAGTATACTTGATCTCAAACTGAAGCAATACATATGTATCAATCATTTAGGTGGATTGAACTGAGATAGGATGTACAAACTGTTAGGATGGGAAAAAGGGTACATAGATCTAAGTCTATAAACTGATAGTTAATTGATTTTAATTTTCAGTAGAAGATGTCAGGATCAGGATCAGGTGATATTCCCAACAATATGACCCAACAACAAATGTTTGAAATAATGCAACAATTTCTAGCCCAACACTCAGAACAACAAAACAAAATGATGCAAGAACAGTTTCGTGCTAGAGATGAGGCCGAAGCTAAAAGACGTGAAGAAAAGAAAAATAAGAGAAAAGAAAAGCAAGTCCAGACCAATGAATCTGATTCTGATAAATCTAACCCAGAAACCCAAATAGCTCAGCCAAAAGGCTGCAAATTTAAAGATTTTAAAGCAAGCGGTGCCCTGAACTTTGAGGGTACAGTGAATCCGATTCAGGCGATGGATTGGATTAGTCATACTGAAGAAATCTTCAGGATTTCTGATTGTCTAGATTCGAAGAAAGTAAGCTATGCGTCTGCACTATTTGTGGGAGCTGCTCGTGCCTGGTGGAAAACCCAGCGAAGTATCTATGGTGAGGAGGTGATTCAGACTTTAGAATGGGAGCAGTTTCTAGACATGTTCAATGCGAAATACTGCCCAGTTGACCAGCAAGATAAGATGGAAGTCCAATTAATGCAACTGACTCAGGGAACGAAGACTGTAGATGAATATGAACACGAATTTTCGAGATTATGTGGCTACTCTTCTTACCAAGTGGCAACAGAGGAAAGGAAAATGAATAGGTTCCGAGTAGGACTCAATCCTAGATACAGACATCCCATGAGCGCGATCAAATACAAGAGTTACTTGGAAATGGTTGAAGCGGCTAGACAAATCGAGCGAGGTTACTTAGAGTATGGTGATCAGCTTTATGCTCCGTCTACTAACCCGATGAATCCGTCTCCTCCAAAGAAACAACGATTTGGCAGATTCTTTAGGCCGAATAAGTCTCAGTCCCAACAATCTCAGCAATCCTATCAGCATAGTTCACAACCGAAAGCGCAAGCCTACTCACTGACAAACGAGCCACGATTCTGCAAGAGATGCAGAAAGTCTCATATGGGGTTATGCAATCCAGAAGACGTTACTTGCTTCGCGTGCAACATGATCGGTCACAGCAGTGATGAATGTCCGCAGCAGGGACGAGGATGTGCGAAGTGTGGAAAAAGAGGACACTTTATGTACCAGTGTCGTAGCGGATCGCGTTATCAGTCTCAATCATCAGCAGGAGGTTCTACAGGGAAAAGTTCTGCTGCAACGCCGACTGCACGGACTCGAGCTTTCCAAATTACAGCTGAAGAGGCGAGAGAAACACCAGACGTAGTCACCGGTACGTTTCTGTTAATTACAATTCCTGCTCGCGTATTATTTGATTCCGGTGCTAGTCGTTCCTTCATATCAACTACCTTCGCTCAAAGATTATATAAATCTCCCTCGAAGCTTCCTGTGATACTTGATATCGAGACAGCCAGCAACAACTATGTTATGGCTGATTCTGTTTATCGTAACTGCACTCTACTTATCAATAACATTGTGTTCAACCTTGACCTCATCCCGATTCTGTTAAAAGAATTTGACGTCATCATCGGCATGGATTGGTTAATGAACAACGAAGCTACAATTATCTGCAACCGACGAATCATCAGAATCAAATCTTCAGACGGCCGAGTACTTGAGATCAAGGGCGAGAAACGTAAAGGTGCACATTGTTTCATAACGGTAGAAAAAGCTCACAAATACTTGTCTAAAGGTCACGACTCTTACCTTTGCTATGTTTCATCTGAATCTAACTCCGAAACTCAAAAGAAACCTTTATCCGATATTCCTATCGTCTGTGAGTTCCCAGACGTATTTCCTGACGATATTTCCGGAGTGCCACCGGAACGACAAGTCGAGTTCAGTATTGACTTGGTTCCTGGTGCGGCTCCTATCGCAAAAGCTCCATACAGACTTGCACCTGCAGAAATGCAGGAAATGTCAAAGCAACTGCAAGAGCTGTTGGAGAAGGGATTTATCCGACCGAGTTCTTCTCCGTGGGGTGCACCAGTACTATTTGTTAAAAAGAAATACGGAACCTTCCGTATGTGCATCGATTACCGCGAGTTGAACAAGGTTACAATAAAGAATAAGTATCCTCTGCCCAGAATCGATGATCTGTTTGATCAGTTACAAGGAGCCAGTTACTTTTCAAAAATAGATCTCCGTTCTGGGTATCATCAGTTAAAAGTCAGAGAAGAAGATATTCCAAAGACAGCCTTCCGTACAAGATACGGTCATTACGAATTTCTCGTGATGCCGTTCGGCTTGACAAATGCACCAGCGGCGTTCATGGACCTCATGAATCGCGTGTGCAGACCTATGTTGGATAAATCAGTTATCGTATTCATAGACGATATTCTGATTTACTCCAAAACGGAGGCTGATCATTCTATTCATCTGCGGCAGTTGCTAGAGTTATTAAGAAAAGAAAGACTCTATGCAAAGTTTTCTAAGTGCGAATTCTGGCTCAGACAGGTATAATATCTATTATATAAGTCTTGAGCTGTTTCCTTAACTATTCTATGATTCACCTCAGAATTTGAAATTCTATCTTAATTCTTATAGATCCAGTTCCTTGGCCATGTTGTTTCTGGCGAAGGAATTTCCGTTGATCCTTCAAAAGTCGAGGCTGTTCAGAAGTGGCAAACACCTCGCAATGCCTCCGAGATAAGAAGTTTCCTTGGATTGGCCGGTTATTATCGGCGATTCATAAAGGATTTCTCGAAGATTGCTGTACCTCTAACGATGCTAACACGAAAGAATACTCCTTTCGTTTGGACAGATAAACAGCAAGAGGCATTTAACATTCTGAAGCAAAAGCTTATTCAAGCGCCGATTCTAGCCTTGCCAGAAGGTAATGACGATTTCGTTGTTTACAGCGACGCTTCTGGTACTGGCTTAGGATGTGTTCTTATGCAAAGGGGAAAAGTAATTGCCTACGCTTCAAGGCAATTGAAAGACTACGAGAAAAGTGCACCAACTCATGATCTTGAGTTGGCTGCCGTTACCTTTGCTCTGAAGATCTGGCGTCACTATCTATATGGGACTCGGTGTCAGCTTTACACCGATCATAAAAGTCTCAAACATCTCTTTACTCAGAAGGATCTGAATATGAAACAGCGTCGGTCCTTGGAGCTTATCAAGGACTATGATTGCGAGATCCTATATCATCCCGGTAAAGCTAATGTTGTCGCGGATGCTTTGAGTAGGAAAGTCTATCCGGAAAAGTGTTGCTATGCCCTGACTCCTGTAGTATTTTCTTCTGAACTTATTGAAGATATCAGAATTGCTCAAGCTGAAGCACTGAAAGAAGAGAATATTGATTCTGAAAATCTAAAAGGGCAATTACAATTTCTAACTCTTAATCATTTGGGACTTCACTGTCTCAAGGGAAACCGAATCTGGGTTCCTAAGTATGGTTCAATTCGCAGCACTCTTCTATCTGAAGCTCACAAGTCCAAATTATCTGTTCATCCTGGCAGCTCAAAGATGTACTTTGATCTGAAAGCTGATTACTGGTGGCCAGGAATGAAGAAAGACATCGGTAAATGTGTTGAAAGCTGCAAAGTATGTCAGATGGTTAAGGCAGAACACCAGAAACCCTTCGGGAATATGCAACCACTGCCAGTTCCTGAATGGAAGTGGGAGCATATAACAATGGACTTCATTACGAAGCTGCCAAAGACCAAAAGACAACACGACTCTATCTGGGTAGTCGTTGATCGTTTAACGAAATCAACACATTTCATTCCAATGAAAGAAACTTATTCTCTGGATAGATTGGCACAGTTGTACATCACAGAAATTATTTCTCGTCACGGTGTGCCAAAGTCTATCGTATCAGATCGTGATAGTCGTTTCACATCCAGATTCTGGCAGGCATTACAAGAAGGGATGGGTACTCGGATATCCATGAGTACTGCTTATCATCCAAATGCAGATGGCCAGAGTGAGCGTACTATTCTAACTCTTGAAGATATGCTTCGTGCCTGCATTCTTGATTTAGGTGGTAACTGGGATGACCATTTGCCATTGGTCGAATTCTCTTACAATAACAGTTATCATTCTACGATCAAGATGGCCCCTTTTGAAGCTCTATATGGAAGAAAGTGCAGAACTCCTACCTGTTGGCGCGAAACAGGCGAATCACCAATAGCAGGTCCTGCTCTTCTACAGTTGACTCACGAAAAGATTCAACTCGTTAGAAGGAATATTCTTGAAGCTCAAAGCAGGCAGAAGTCATATTATGATAACCGGCATAGATCAATAAGCTTTGCGGTTAACGATTGGGTGATGTTAAAAGTATCCCCAATGAAGAATGTGGTGAGATTCATAAAAAGAAACAAGCTAGCTCCAAGATTTATCGGACCGTTCAAGATCGTCGAAAAGATTGGAAATCAGTCTTATCGTCTTGAACTACCAGCGGACTTAGCTGGAATACACCCTGTATTCCATGTTAGTCATTTGAGGAAAAGTTTGGCTGACGAAAGAGAGGTACAATTACCACACGTTAACCTGCAAATTGATGAAAAGCTTCGCGTGGTTGAAGAGCCAGAACGTATTCTGGATTCAAAGACTAAGAAGCTTAGAAATAAAGAGATACAGATGGTGCTCGTCCAGTGGAAACACCACAAAGGTTCGCATCAGTCTTGGGAATCAAGAGATGTTATGAAAGCTACATATCCCGGTCTGTTCGAATCTAGCTAACTTCGGGGACGAAGTTTGTGCGTGGTGGAGCCCATTTTGTAACAACCTAATTTGTGCCAAGCTTGTAAATATCTGATTTTGAGATAATAATGTAATTTTATTTACATTATTTATGATGTAATGTATTAAGTTTGAAATTATATGACTATTTAAAATTAATTGAATATTTATATTATAAATCATTAAAGATGACCAAAATAAAAGAGATGTAAAATATAAAAGTTTAGTGGGTTAAACAACAAATATAATTAAATAATATATATATACCGAAATAATGATCATTTAAGATCATTAACTAAAATTTACTTCTCTCTCTACTCTCTCTCTACACATATCCGGCAACCTCACAAAAACCATCAAGAAATTCAAGAAACTTGTGTTTAATTGAGGATTGAAGACAACAAGAAGTTACAAACAACATCAAGCAACATTAATCTGCAAGAAATTAAGGTAATTCTTGACTTAAATCTCAAGTATTCAAGAGTTGGTTCGGTTTTATTAAAAAAAAAAAACCGAAACCAAGGGATTTAAATGTAAAGATTTCAAGTTGCATGAATAAGATTATGAAAGATTATGATGAATTGAAACTAATAAAAGTGATAGAAACAAGAATTTGTGATTAGATTGTCCAGAAATGATGAAATCGGAAATTTTTATAAAAACTTGTGTTCTTGGCAAAAATAATCATTTTTGGATGATCTTGATCAAATAATGATGTTATTGATAGGGAAAAAATGTATAAAAACACTCAAATAATGATAATACATCAAAATATATAGTTGCATGTTACTAAGTAGTGTTTTTGAGAATTTAAATGTAAAATCCGTATGAACAATATGAAGAACATGATGAACACCAAGAACAATTCTGGGAAAATTATAAGTATAAAGATCCGAATTCGGTTGAACCCGAATTCGGATGGTGCTCCTATTTCGGATACCACTTTGGTCCTAATTCGGATGATGGGTCCCGAATTCGGATAATATGTAAATTCGGACCCTATAATTCGGATGTCATGCTAAATTCGGATATCTCAATTTCGGTTGAGTCATGGTCCGAATTCGGTAGTCAATTCGGATCTCTAATCCAGATGATCCATTTCGGATGAATCCGAATCCGGATCACCCGAATCCGGGTGGATCCGAAATTGAGGGATCCGAAAACTTATTTTGATATTTTTAACATGAATGATTATATTTATATATTTTCATGTTGATAAATATATAAATAAAGGACTTTTGAAATATTGAGACAAAGAATGATTTGGGAACAAATAAGTTATCAGAATCAGATGAAATTTAAGATTATAAAGATTAAAAAGGATAAGAGATGATGGCTTTGATAAGACAAATTATCAGATATCAGACTCAGATAAAATACAAGAATTTAAAGACTAAAATGATGACGATACAGACGATGAAATTAACATGATATTATCATGAATGATTTTGAACAGGTTCAGTATATTCTGAACAAAGATTAAAAGACTTAAAGACTTGAAAGCGGGTCTCTGATTTGAAAAGAATTGACAGAACAGATTGACAAAGACAAAATCCTGAGATAACTCAGGTGGCAGATTTATATATCTGTTTGACCAAGACCCAGACCTGTGAGTTATAGATATTCAAATTGAACATGCAAAGATCCGTTTGAGATATATTGATGCTGTTACACTATTTGACATTCATTTATCAGCTGGATTGAGACCTGTGCACACCATGGATGGGTGTTGCCCAGTGAATCATGATAGCTATTTGCTTATCATTTCATATTGCATTTATTAACGCTTCAGACTTTGCTTTATGATTTGTTGCTATCATGACTCCTAAGACTTATGCTTATTTCATTGATCAGACTTGATAAGATTTATTCAGCTTGACTAGCCCTTATGGTCTATTGTTCTAGACCCGGCTATTCCACCAGTTCTCACGAACTTGGTAATGACCTCCGATGTTCGGCCATGTTGACCTACTGGTAGCTAGCCCAGTATGTGGCTGATCCCCACGATATAAGCGTGAGTGTGGTTTGAACATCATCCGATCTTAAGATACTATATCTCAATCATGATGAGGGCTGTAGCGGCAGCCAAGACTTATCACGCTTAGAATTATGACTCCGCTTGACACGCATGTTAATATTGAAAATCTATAAACTCACTAAGCTTTGCTTACAGATGTTGCTTTAAAATTTTACAGGAAGAGCCAAAGGAAAATCACCTGCAGGACCTAGTGCTTAGGTCATCATGAAATCCAAGTTTTGAAGCTTTCCTAGACCACTTCTCAACAAACTTTCTGGTACTGATTGGAAGACAGCTAATGTGGTGGTTCTGGGTAGACTTGATGTGATGATTGATGTTATGATTAGACTAGACGTTACCCTTTTTATAACTTTAATTTGAAATATGTAATCTGTATCCTAATATGTAATGTACATGTAATTTTATTTTTCCGCAATTTAATTACCCTATCTTAGTATGGTTGATATCGTATTGCATATTATGGGACCTAGACTGGTGAGCACTGCCCCGTAAGGGGTGGTCTTCACATGTCATTGTTTCTTTGTTATTTTTTATTGAATTTATATTTATTTTTCTAAATATTTTTGACAATGTTATCAAGTATATGATGTCTTTTGTTCCATTTACTGGAATTGATAATCACAAGAAATGTGAATCATTTGGTGCGGGTTTGCTAGCCAATGAATCAATTGAGTCATACTCTTGGTTATTGGATGTGTTTGTACGATGTATGGGTCAGAAGCCTTCTGTAATAGTTACTGATCAAGATCCTTCGATGATAAAAGTCACTGCACATGTTTTGTTGGATTCAAAGCATCGTTTGTGTATGTGGCACATTACAAGGAAACTTTCTATTAAGGTAATTGAATATTGAATAATCGTCTTATTACATATTGAATGTAGTATATGGTATTTAATTACATGACCATGATCATTCAGTATATCATGACAACATTTGCATTTATTATATAACAGTAATTCAATACTGAATAATCATTATGTTTGATAACTAGTATGTATCAGTGCTCAATTTAATGCTTTTTTTTATTTAATGCGTGCATAGGTTACAAGAGAACTATTCAACAATGAGGATTTTAGAAGAAGTTTTAACAATTTGATGTGGAGCCGTGATTGTAACATTGAAGATTTTAAGAAGGGATGGAATTCTTTTATAGAGGATTATAATCTTGCAGAGAATAGATGGTTTAATGACATTTATGCAATGCGTGATAAATGTATTCCTGCATATTTCAGAGATGTGCCTATGAACGGTTTAATGAGGATGACATCTCTCTCAGAAAGTGAGAATGCATTTTTTGGTAATGTGAAGAACCATAGAGCTACTTTGTTTGATTTTATGATGCGATTTGAGGGAGCTATGGATAAGCAAAGAAATGTCCAGTGTGATTTAAATCATGATGATGATTCTTCTAGTGCAAGAATGAAGACACCATTAAGGATTGAACGTCATGCTCGTGATGTGTACACACGTAACATATTTGGGATTGTGCAGGAAGAAATTAACAAGGCATTTTCATTGTGTGTTCAGAAGTCAAGTATGCTGAAAAATGATGTTGAAACAACGATTATTAAAGAGAAGTTCAACGGAAGACATTCATCAAAGGAGTATACGGTATATAACGACTTCTTTTACTATTTAGTATATTATTCTGAATACTGGTAATTCTTTATATATTTATATTTTCAGGTTGTTAATAATGTGAATGAAGGAGAAATTGAATGCAGTCTTATGTTTTTTCGGATTGGTATAGTTTGTCGACACATGTTTTGTTTTTTCAATGTCAATGATGTTGAAGAGATACCAAGCAAGTATATTTTAAAGCGTTGGAGCAAAGAAGAAACAAATTTCAATAGAGTTTGGTATCGTATAGTTGGGAATGCTATGGAGGATAATAAGCTTTCCAATGACTTCATGTCTTTTGCAAGAAATGTTGTTTTGCATTTAAAAGGCTCACCGGAGAAGCTACAATTAATATTCAGCAAGTTTAAAGAGACCATATTTGAAGTTGATGAAGATGGGGATTGCACACGTGATATCACTAGGAAAGATGGGATTGAAATGTTGTTTGGAATTCAACAACCGGACAAGATAAATATACATGTGCCACGCGGAATACGAAACAAAGGTTGTGGAACAGCAAAGAGGTTGATTGGACTTCGTGAGAAATCTGTTATTGAGAGTAAGAAGCCAAAAAGACGATGCAAAAGCTGTGGGGAATTGTGTTCACATGATTCACGAAATTGTCCTGTGAAAAATAGTACATAATTTTTTAGATAGGTTTTATACTAAGATTTTTTAATTGCATTTTATTCTTTGTTCTGAAAAAAGGAATACATTTAGAAATAATGTTTCGATGTACATTTTATGTTGAAGTTTTTTTTACTACAGTTTATAATGCATGATATTATACATAGCATGTCAGTTATAACATGAGTATTCAACATATCATAAAGTGATCATTCAACATATCATGTTATAACAAGGAAATTATGGATTGCAACAACCATATCTTTTTTTTGAAAAAGGAAACATGTATTGACACATTTACAAATAATGTTTCGATGTTACATTGCAACACCTTGAACTACCATCTTAAACAAAATTTAGAAGCGAGATGTTACATAGAATGTCAGTTATAAAATGATCATTCAACATATCATGTCAGTTACCAAATGACCATGTATCATAATTTTTAGATTTTGTTTAGATATTTTGGTACACATTTACTAATGTGAGAAATGACAACAAAGGTATGGAAAAAATACTAACAAACGTCTAAAGTATGTTTCAAATCATATCTATCATTTAATGATCATTATAAGAATCGAACCAGTTGATGTGGATCAATATTGGAACCTTCATCATATAGTATTGGAAAGAAACTATGTATCAATATTGGAAAGAAAATACGGATTGCAACAACCATATAAAAGAACCTTCATCATATAATATACACAGATTATAATACCACTAACATTGTTTTTTTCAAAAGGAATAGATGTTAAAGTCATTCGGCTAAAAAGAGAACCAGAATTGTATCTTAGTTGTCATTAAAAACAAGAGAAATGCTATCAGAAGTCAGTCTAATACAGCAAGACGTTTATCAGATTCAGCAATGGATTCTGCTTTCAGATCTTAAATTATATCTTTTTTCAGTAATTCAAAGTATTCAGCATTCTCCACCAATTGATCTCTCATCATGTTCAAGTCTGAAAGTAGAATCTTTGTCAAGTACTTTGATCTTAAACGCTTCAGTTGAACCTTTTGAAAGTCTGACTCTTTGTCCAATCCACAGTCCCAATTTTTTGCCCCCTTTCCATTGTATGTTTCCATGTGTCTCATCATAAAGACACCACAGTCAACACTGTTTGTTTTTGTCCAACATCAACCGCTTTGGCTTAACCTTCCATATTGCATCTGCCTTCTTGTGGTTTCTTGATTTAAGGAAGTGAACAAAGAAGTCTTTATGGTATTTAAAGAGAACAATGTCAAATATAAGTAAGAAGAAAGACCACAGTTATCAATGTCAAACAATAAAATATATATAGTCTTCTCATTTTTTTTTAATACGTACCAAACGTTCTGGAATCACTGAATACTTGTTTTCAAACGGAATATCATGTCCACTTGTGAAGACCACCCCTTACGGGGCAGTTGTCACGAGTATAGGTCCCACATCATGCAATACAATATCAACCATAACTAAGATAGAGTAATTAATTACGGAATATTAAATTACAGTACAGGCATATTAAGATAAGTTTAATACAGTTTTACGGTTTTCAAATTAAACTTATAAAGGGCACAAGTCTAATCTAGTTCATATGATCACACAATCAAGATAAATCTACCCAGAACACCACAATATCATCATCCAATCTGTACCAAAATGGTTTGCTGAGTAGAGGTCTATGAAAAATTCACTTGATTCTTGTATGACCTAAATACTAGGTCCGGCAGGTGACTTTCCTTTATCTTTTCCTGTAAAAATATTAATGTAGCAACCGTAATCAAAGCTTAGTGAGTAAATAGATTTTCAAATTAACATGCAGTGTCAAGCGGATCATCAATCTAGCGTGATATGTCTTGGCTGCCGCTACAGCCCTCATGATTGAGACATAGAAGTCATAGAGTCGGATGATGCTCAAGCCACGCTCACGCTTAAATCGTGGGGATCAGCCACATACTGGGCTAGCTACCAGTAAATCAACGTGGCAGAACATCGGAGGTCATTACCAAGTTCAATTAGAACTGGTGAAATAGCCAGGTCTAGAACAATAGACCAATCAAGGCTAATCAAGCTGAATCAATATGTCAAGTTATAAGCAATGATAAAGCATACGTAATCAAGTCATGATAGCAATAATCTCAAAGAAATGTCAGGAATGAACTGTGAATGCAATATCATATGAAGTGATAAATCAAATAGCTATCATGATCCACTGGGCAACACCGAACCATAGTGTGCACATGTCACAATCCAGCTGATAATATTGTCAGGATCTAAAACTAATTAACCAAGACTAACTGATTTGAATTTATCAGAGTATAAATCAATAATCTTGCTTTGAATCAAAGTTTAATCAAGAAGTTTGCGGAATAACACTTAATTATTTTAGCAAAAGCTTTCAGAACTAATAGCTGATAAACACAAGAAATAATCAAAACTGCTTGTATTGCTGATTTAACTGATTACAATCACCTCTAATCTGTTTGATTAGACGAAGAACACAAACTGTTCTTAGGGTTTTACAACCTTAGAGGCTTATGAAAACTTAAACAAAAAGCAATTACAAACTTGAATATGCAGAAAACTCTTATACAATAGAAAGACCTATTCTATGTATTTATATTGCTTCTTGATTTGTTTTCTTGAAGGACTATGACTTCTCTGATAGTAGATATGCTGGAATCCTTGTGTAGATATCTTTTCCTGAATATCAGCACTTTCTGTTTATGAAACTGTTGAGCAGCTTGAATCACTTGACAGCATGAACAGAGCAGCTTGAGTTGATTTACTCTGGCAGCTTGAACTTTTACACTGGCAGCTCGAGATTCTTCAACTAACAGCATGAACTTTGTATTTACATATAAACTCTACTAACAGTTTGAGAAGTCTAACTAACAGCTTGAACCTACTTAGACTATTTCCCAACAATCTCCACCTAACTTAAATTCTTTGTACAAGATTTTAAGTTCTATACAAATAAGGAAATGAATAAGTAAACTGTTATTTACAAACCAAGGCTTTCAAAAACTTACAACTGTGCAAGTTTCTGATTTACAGCCTTCAAAAAATCTTTCTTCATCTCATCTCTATCACAAGATACTCTAATGGATTTCATCTGAAGTAGCATATCTTTTGGTAAATCATAAAATTCGAGATTGAAGAATATACCTGATCCATCTGAAAATTTGATTCTGTATGTCCTTGATTTGACAAACAGATCAACTTGCTTGATCTTCTTTCCCTTCTTCATAGCATCCTCTATTTCTTTCCTTGCAGATTCAGGGTCAACAATTGATTTTAGATCTTTAATGACTTGCTTCACTTGTGGTAGAGCAGATCTAACTTGTGTCACAGACCCAATATTATGCATCCTGATAAGCTCATCTCTGGTCAACTTCTGAACCATATGCCAAAATGTATCATACTCTTCTTCTGGTCCAGATTCCCTTTTCACCACCAACTTAAATCTTAAGTCAATATTATCCAGTGGCTTAGCATACCAGTAGTTGATCAGAGGCTTTGTAAAATCATGTTGATCCAGCAGTTTCTCTATCTCCAGAGCCTTTTGTAGATGGTGCTCAAACAACACCTTTTTCACTTGATCTAGCTTTGCTTGAGGTAATGGCTCAGATGCAGGAATGGAAGCAGCAGCTTGATCAGAAGAAGCAGGGGCACTGGCAGCAGTTTGAACTGCTTCTTGAGGTGCTTGGACTTCTTGAGAGACTTTTGCTTTCTTTCTTTTATCCATTTCTTTATCATGGATACCCTGCAGCCTTTCTGTGCTCATGGACTGAGCCATCTTCTTTGGAATTCCGGCTGCAAAGGCAAAGTTAATCAAAAATCTTCTATGTTCAGCTTTAGAGTGCCCTGTTGGCAGCTTCCTCTTCTTATCTCCTTGTTTACCCACAAACCCCTTTAGGTAATCACCTAAGGTTTCATCATCATCCATTGGGGGCTGGGTTTGCTGATCTAATTCTTGATCCTGTTCCTTTGCTAACTTTTTGGCAATTTCAGCATCAAAGGCAATCTGGGCTTCTCTGGAAGAAAACTTGTGCTTTGGAGACTCAATTAAGATGCCCTTGCCCTTGTCTTTTGTAGCTTGGACTGTACTTACTGGAGCTTGAACACCTTCCCATATAACAACTCCAGTTGCTTTTGAAGAAGCAGCTTGAGTTTCTAGGCTAACAGCTTGAGAAGCTGTTGGGACTGTTAGCCTAGACGGTGGAACTGTTGAGGCAGCTTGGACTGATGCTGTTGGAGCTGCTTGGACTGATTCAGGAACCTCCTGATTCTCCCCCTTTTTGGAAGCATTGGTTTGGTCAGGAGGACCTACAACCTTTGCCCCTTGGGTTTGAATCAAACGCTCTAATTGAATGATCTTATTTCCACAAAGGGTAAACCCCTTATGGAGATAATCCATTCTCTGATTTTGAGCCACTTCTGATTGCTTTAGGGCCATAATTTGTGCACCCTGTGCAGCAATGATGGACTTTTGGTATTCCAGCATAGCTACAACAGGTTTCATCTTGGGATCCGTCAAAAGCATTAGTTGCAGACTAGCCTCAAGATCAGTAAACACCTGTGGTGCTTGTGATCTATCACTGGCATGAATACCAGAAGTAGAAACCTCTGGGCCCCTCTGTTCTTGGTTCTGGGGACTTCCAGCTTGTGTTTGCACACTTGCTGTTGCCATGGGCGTGGTCTTACTGATGTTGGCCCTGTCCTGTGCCTCTTGTGCAGAGACAGTAGTAGTGCCAGCCACATAACCCATATGAACAGTCTCTGAAGAGATGTTCACCTCCTGAGTGAGGATGGGAGTGTCCTTAATTGGTTCCCTTTGGATATTCTGTGCAGAAGTGTCCTCCTGCACAGGGATATATGGCTCTTGTCTGAGGGCTGAGGAGGAAGGAGCTCCTGGTCCCCTTTTCCTTTTATATAGAAATTTTAGTGGGGGTGATGGCTGTACAAAAGGATCAGAAGGAATTTGTGTATCATGAGGAGTGGGTTGGGGTCCTGGGGGTGAAGCAGTAATGATAGGTTGAGCCTGCTCAGGACCCTCTCCTCTGTTTCTTGGGATGATGTTCATCATTGCAGAAGGCAATGGAACATCTACACTCAAAAAATTGGCACTTTGTTTTAAAAGCCTCTTTATAGAAGATAGTGAGTGCCTATGGGAAATATGTATCCTCTTATGTAAATGAGAAGTAGTGCAGGTGTGTGCAATGATTTCTGACAAAAATCTGGGATACATTAAAAATTTCCCATTCTTTAGGGAATGATGCCTTAACATCCCCTGAAAAATCATGTTTGAAAAATTGAACCGTTGGCCTGTTGAAAAGCACACTAAGGTAGTGGCAATGTTAGAAGAAAATTCTGACCAACCAGTTCTTTTGGGGCTCATACACTGCTGAATAATATGTACAAGATATTTCCATTTAGGAGAAAAATGGGCTTTCAAGAAAGTAAATGAATCAGCAGGACCCCTATAACCTATATTATAAAGACCAGTATGTAAAGTGTTAAGGGTTAGGTCTGTTATACCTATGGCATCTTGAAGATGCAAATGGTGCCGAATGGATTCCTCAGTGATGGTGATGGGAGTGCCATCAATTTTGGATAGTATAGAGGGAATCCCATTGATGGTTTGAATAGTGGCACAGTTCCAGAACTATTCTATATGCGATATGTATATGGTGGGATTTATATTGAGGGCATGGTGGATATGGGAGTGTCTTAGGAAATCCATCATATCATGGAATGGCTGAAGTTCAGAGTGTTTGAGAGAGTATGGAAGGCAGTTGTGTTCTTTGACAAACTCCATTGAAGATTGATCGGAGATTTTAGGGTTGCAAAGAAGATTGTGTGAATCGTTCAGAGAGGAAAAGGAAGGCCGTGGAAGAAAACTTTGTAACTGGTAGTTACAACTGAACGAAACTGGGACCTTTAAAGGTTTTGAAAAAGGTTGGGTCCCGCGCACACACATTTAAAAATTACCTAAATGCCCTGCACACTTTGACAGATCAAGTGAATAACTAACAGTCCGAGAAAATGAACTAGCAGCTTGAGAAAATACTCAAGCTGTTAGTTGAAAGTTATGCATCTTTTTAATGAAACAGCGACTCCCCCTTAAATAAGCATACGAAGTAAATAATAATGAAAACAAATTAATCCATGTTTACCATACCAATATTTGATACCAGGAAAGTGAATCTTCCTACACCAAAAGGTTTTGTAAATAGATCAGCTAACTGATCATCAGTATGTATTTTGGTAACTTGGATTAATTTCTTCTCATTACAATCCCTTATGAAATGAAATCTGATTTCTATATGCTTGGTTTTTGGGAATTTCACTGGGTTTTGCACAATGCTGATTGCACTTGAATTGTCAATGTAAATAGGAGTGGATAAGAAATTCATACCATAGTCTCTCAGCTGATTTTGAATCCACATTACCTGGGAGCAGCAGCTTGCAGCTGCTACATATTCTGCTTCAGTGGATGATGTGGACACAGTTGTCTGCTTTTTGCATTGCCAAGAGACAAGTCTTGCTCCTAAGTATTGACATCCACCAGTTGTGGATTTTCTGTCAATGTTGCAACCATCATAGTCACTGTCAGAATAAGCAGTTAGTTCAAGGGGAGAGTCTTTAGGATACCATAGGCCTAAGTGTGGTTGGCCTTTGAGATATCTAAAGATTCTTTTAACAGCAACCAAGTGAGAATCCTTTGGAGAGCATTGAAACCTAGCACACACACAGACAGCAAACATTATATCAGGTCTAGAAGATGTTAGATACATGAGTGATCCTATGAGAGATCTGTATAAATGTATGTCCACATCTATGCCATATTTGTCTGTATGGAGTTGCTTGTGAGGATCCATTGGAGTGCTTGCAACCTTTGTGTCTTGATACCCAAACTTTTCTAGTATGTCTTTCACATACTTTGATTGACTTATGAAAAGTCCAGTGGGCTTCTGCTTGACTTGCAATCCCAGAAAGAAAGTGAGTTCTCCCATTGAACTGATTTGAAACTTTTTGTGCATTAAAGCTTCAAACTCTTTGCACAGACAGTCATTTGTTGAGCCAAAGATGATGTCATCAACATAGATTTGGACAAGCAGAATCTCAGCTTTGATCGACTTAGTGAAAAGTGTTTTGTCCAGAGTGCCTCTCTTGAACCCATTCTGTAGAAGGTATGATGACAGAGTGTCATACCATGCTCTGGGGGCTTGATGGAGACCATAGAGAGCCTTGTCTAGCTTGTAGACCCTGTCTGGATACTTGTAGTCTTCAAAACCAGGAGGTTGACACACATAGACCTCTTCTTCAATTGTCCCATATAAAAAGGCAGACTTCACATCCATTTGATACACTTTAAAACCTTTGAAGCTTGCATAGGCCAAGAATAGTCTGATGGCTTCAATTCTTCCCACTGGGGCAAATACATCATCATAATCTATGCCTTCTTCTTGAGAGTACCCTTGTGCTACTAGCCTTGCTTTATTCTTGATGACTATCCCTCTCTCATCTTTCTTGTTTCTGAACACCCATCTTGTACCAATTGCTCTCTTACCTTTAGGAAGATCCACCAGAGTCCATACATTCTGAATCTTGAACTGTAGAAGCTCTTCTTGTATTGCCTCAATCCAGGATGAATCCTTTAATGCTTCTGATGCCTTTTTAGGTTCTAGTTGAGACATGAAACAGGCATTCTCAAAGGCAGCTAGACTGAATTCAGGAACTGCTTGTTCAGCAGCAGCAGTCTCATTTTGAACCATTTTCCTTATTTGTACAGGAGTGCTTGGATCACCCAGTATTTGATTGAGAGGATGATACTTGTGAACTCTTAGTGTAGGCTCTCTCTCTGTCTGAAAAGAGGATCCAAGATTTGTATCATCTCCATCAGGACCAGTGAATGATTCAGCTTCTGGAACAACTTGACTTGAATCTGGGACTGTTTCCCTTTGTGTTGGAGCTGTTCTTTCAGGACTTGGGAGTGGCACTTCAGTGTCTGGATTTGTATCATGTTGAGCATTCAGAACCCCTGGAGGGTCACATGACAGAAGTGGTATAGAGATATATTCATCCCAATTTGTTAGATCTGCAGCAGTTTGAAACTGTGTGCCAACAGCTTGAGAATTTGTAGTGGCAACATGAGAGTTTGTGTTGACAGCTTCAACCCTGTTTGCATCAGTGTCTGCAGGATACTCAACAAAGCTCAGAGAATTTGTTAGTGAATCTAGGTCAAACAACCAGTCAGGACCAGTGCCTTTGACATTTGCAGTATTTTCATTAAATTCAACATTGGCACTTTCTTCAATGGTTTTAGACACACTATTGTATACTCTATAGGCTTTGCTTTGACTTGAGTATCCTACAAAGAATCCTTCTTCAGCCTTACTTTCAAACTTCCCTAAGTGAGTCTTAGTATGAAGAATAGTACATGGACATCCAAACGGCTTGAAGAAAGCTATTAGGGGACTTCTGTTGTGGAATAACTCATAGGGAGTTTTCCCTTGTGATTGGACAACCTGAACCCTATTCAGAACATAACAGGCTGTATTAACAGCTTCTGCCCAGAAAGTCATTGGCAGTTTTGAATCAGCTAGCATAGTTCTAGCAGCCTCAATTAATGTTCTGTTCTTTCTTTCAGCAACACCATTTTGCTGTGGTGTTCTTGGTGCACTATACTGTCTAGCAATACCTTTGGACTCACAGAAACTGGATAGAATATGATTTTTAAATTCAGTTCCATTGTATGATCTTATCACCTTAACTTTTGAGTTGGATTGATTTTCTATCTTAAGAATAAATGACTTAACTAGCTCAGCAGTTTCATCTTTAGTCCTAAGAAAGTAAACCCAGGTAAATCTGGTGAAATCATCAACAATAACTAAACAGTAAGCCCTTTTATTCAAACTCAAGACAGATGTTGGACCAAATAGATCCATATGAATCAGCTGAAGAGCAGATTAGATTGAATTTACTTCTTTGACCTTATGAGAAGTTTTGTGTTGCTTGCCTTTAAGACATGCTACACAATGATCATCACATATGAACTCCTTTTGTGGTAAGCCTCTTACCAGATTCTTTTTGACTAAAACATTCATGGACTTGAAGTTCATGTGACACATCCTTCTATGCCAAAGGGCAGATTCATTTGATGATGCTTTGGATATCAAACAGCTTAAAGTATTTGATTTAGATAAAAGATCTGTGTCCAGACAGTAAAAATTGTCCTTTCTTGGTGTTCTTAGTAAAACAAGATTTTCAGGAATTTTGAAATCTTTTGAAAGGACAATGCACTCAGAATCTGTAAACAGAACAATGTTTTGTTTGTCACAGATTTGAGAGACACTTAATAAATTGTACTTAAGCTGTTCAACATACAAAACATCATGGAATTTCATGTTGCCTGCATTAACAGTACCTTTACCTGTAACCTTTCCTCCTTTTGAGTTGCCTCCAAATGCAACAAAACCTCCATCAAATCCTTTGAAATTTGACAAGCACTCAGAGTTGTCTTTCATGTGCCTAGAGCATCCACTGTCTAAATGCCATCTTGTTTTATGAGGTGACCTGTGGTTGCCCTACACAAATAAAAGCTTAGTCAGTAGTGGAGTAAACCCAAACCAAATTGGTTTTGGGTTGGCCTTGTGTATTGACATAACTAAACACTGTTTTTGACTTTTTATATTTTGTGAGATCTACTGATGGAGTTTTTGAAGAGTATTTAGTGATTATATGAGGTATCCAGGTATTTTGATCATCTTTTCTTCTAACAGTCTCAGATGATTCACTAGCAGTTCCAGATTGATGCTTAGCAGCCTGATCTGTGGTTTTAGTGCTAACAGCTTCAGATTTTGCACTAACAGCTTCAAAATTTGGCTTAGCAGTCTGATCTTTTGCATCAGCAGTTTGATCTGAGGATCTGTCCTTGACACACCATATTTGTTTAAAACTAGATTTAGGCTTTGCCAAAACTTGTTTTTGGTGTGTGGACTGTTTTTTATTAACTTTTGAAAGCCTGTGATCAACTGTTTTCTTTGAAACTGGTGTAGCAGAAGGTTTGACCTTTGAATGGTTTGCCTGAGTAAGATTTAAATTTTTGTGATTCACAGTCCGTTTTGCAACAGCTGGTTTATAAAAACAATCTTTGGCCAAGTGATTCTTCCTGCCACAGTGAAAACACCTTTTGACTATTTGAATTTGAGAACCAGATATTTCTGACAATTTCTGGTTCTTGTTCCTCTGATTTCCCCTTACCTGCTGTTGTTTGGGAAACTTTTGAACACCATGCTTTTGACAAGTGCAGACAGGAACATTTTTACCCCTTTTATTATTCTTTGAAGAAGATGCAGTGTTACAGTTAGAATGTACAGAAACTTGTGGAGCAGCATTGCATACACTCATCTTCTCTTTTCCTTTCTTATTAGGGGCTTGGATCTCTATGGGTGCACTCATTGTTTTGTGTTCTTTCTCAACTGCTATACACTCACAGTCTCTCATTTGAATCTGAGCTTTTGATTCAGGACTGTTATCAAGGATAGGATCTACAATAGTCATAGACTCATCTAGTGGTTCGTTGACAAGTCTATCAGCAACCTCACTCATTGGATGAATGTACTTGTTGTTGTATGGAGGTGGAGTAGCCCTGTATCCTATGCCTTCTTTGGGATTAACCTGAGATTTTACCCTATCTTTAAATTGGACTTCCATTAGGTGTTCCAGCTTTTGATTTGCCAACTTGAAGTTACCTAGATCTATGTTAACAGATTCTAGTTTCTTATTAGCCTCTAACACCTTTTGTTCAGTCTCTTCTACCTTTTTATTTAGGGATTCTATTTTCTTATTTAGTTCCTTTTTCTCCCACTCATGATATGTTCTATCATGTCCCATTTGAATCTCATTATCCTTATAGTCATTTATCTGTTTTTCAAGATCTTCTATGGCTTGCATATATTCATATCTCCTTTCTTCCATCTTAGCTAGAGTTTTGCACATGCTCTCATTATGATCTCTGTACTTTTTAACCATATATTTGCATGATTGAGAGCAGAGTTTAGAATTTACCTCAGATGGTAGTTTAGTGGACGAGACATTTGATGTTTCTGCCATTAGAGCTTGATTTTAAACTCTTCCATAGTCTGATCACTCCAGTCAAACACATTGTCTTCTTGAGAGACAAGTGCTGTTGATGATGATGTCTGATTGGGTTGTGGAGTCCTTGATGACTGTTGACCTTGAGATCTACATTCTCTTGCAAAGTGACCAAGCTTATGACATTTATAACACTCAACTTTTGACTTATCAAAAGCTGGTTTGCCTTCTGTTCTGGCTTGAATGTTTGTCCTTCCAGTTCTTTTAAGAAACCTTTTGGCCCTCATGGTCAGCATTTCATGTTGCCACTTTAAATCCATCTCTTCAAGATCATCTGGATGAATTTGTTCTAAGTCTTCAGCATTTAGAGCAAATAGTCCATCATTGGCGACAAAAGCCTCATAGTGAGCTTCAGCAGAGTTGACATCACCACCTGAAAAGGAATCACTGCTATTAGATTTTTCAGAAGATAGAAGAGCAGTATTGTGATTATAAGAAAAAGATTTCTTTTTAGTATCAATCTCAGTCTCAAACACTCTCAGACTGTTGTACAGATCATCCAGTTCTATCTCATCAAGAGTGTCTTTTGTTCTCCATTGTGCAGCATAAACTGTCCATTCTTCTCCAAGAGATCTGAGAAACTTTCTGTTGACTTCATCTTGATCCAGACTGACTTTTGCACTTTCTAATTCACTTATCAGTTTGTTGAACCTGTCAAAAATTTGAGTAAGGTTTTCGTTCTTGCCACCAGAAAAGTTCTCATACTGCTGTTTCAAAAGATCTTTTTGATTTCTCTTGCTCCAGATTTCAATGCTTGATCGAATTCGGGTCCAACAGGAGGTAAATATATCACTATTAGAAGCAGTGCAACAGAACCAAACCAAATAGACACAATAAACCTTTCGTCAAGAACACATAAAAAACTAAATTTCAAATATTTAACCCATTAATCAAGAAGAAGCAGTACAACGGGATAAATTAACTTAAAATTTGATATTACTTTTATGAATGTAGAGTAAAAACCCAAAACTACACAAATTACAACAAAAATTTTAAAAAAGAATTACAGTAAATTTAAAATTGGTCTGTTTTTTGAACTTCGTTAAACAGACCCAGATCTCCAGGAAATTCCACAGCCTAACTTCCTTTAGTCTGAGCGAAACTAATTCCACATGCATTCAACTACTTTCCATTTCCTTTATTTTATGCATGCATGTAATGTTCGGGCCACGTTTTCCTTGAATTGTTGCAAGAATAAAGTGCATACTATTACTTATTTTGTGGCACTCTGTATTAGTGGGTTTGACACATCAGCCACATGTTTAGGGTCAATTGTTGCACAATAGATAAAATGTTGATCATCAAAACTTGAAGCCCCAAAAATCCTTAGACTGATAATCATGACTATAGTTCAAGCTTATGCTGAACAAAGTACCTCATGTCTCAACAGGTGAGTAATTTTAATGATATATGCATTTAAATGGAACTACTTGATCATCAGTAAGATCCCACACATAAAAACCTAAATTCAAAAATGTTGATTATCAAAACTTGAAGCCACAAAATCCTTGGACTAATAATCATGACTATAGTTCAAGCTTACACTAAACGAAGTACCCCATGTCTCACCAGGACAGTAATGTTTAACCATATACGCATATGTATGGAATTACTTGATCATCAGTTAAATCCAACACATAAGAACCTAAATCCAAAAAATTATAACTAATTTATCAACTTAATTCACAAAAAGACTGAATTTCACAAGACGCAAACTTTGACTTCTAAAGTCAAACAAATGCTTAAAATCTCAAAAGGGTAGGACCTGTTCTTGAAGTCTTGGAGAGGATAAAGATAACTATAGAGATGTACACATTTTTAGGCATAAAGTACAACTATTTCAAGCTTATAAGCCTATGGTGCTATATAGTATATACCATAGTTCCCCCTCTACATATATATATGAATGGAACTAATTGATCACCAATTAAATCCCACACATAAATACCTAAATTTCAAAAAAATTTAACTAATTAATCAACTTAATTCACAAAATGACTGAATTTAAATATAGCTACATACTGCTCCATTATTGATGACTAAAAATTCTCAAATTTTTAACAATTAAAGTAAAAAAAATTACAAAACAAAGTAGCAAATCTAGACCAAGTAAGTAAGTAACTTGTTTCATCAATTCACACAATTGACCACAAATCATACCTTTTCATCGATCAAAATCATCTCAATTTCTGGTTACCCTCACTCCATAAGTAGATAAGAGCAATCGTATACTTCAAATTTCCCAAATTTATAGCTTCTCACTCATTATACCAATATTTACCCTCATAAAACCACATAAAGCAGATTAAGCATCGATCACAATTCATACAACATCAAATTAGAAAATTGTATAACCGATTGAACGAGTTAAAGAGGTTCAACGAATTGATGACCTTGAAAGAAGAGCATGGGTTGCCGAGAGGATATGTCTGTCAAATTAAACATGAACTGTGCAATTGTCAACTCACAAAATTAATAAAAAAGTGAACTTCACTGATAAATAAAATCAAAAAATTTCATACTTGCCAAAAAAAATTAACATGAACTTAAACGAATTTGAACTTACCACAAGTTCCCGTCACGGATGAAATTTTCAGAAGCTTATCCTAACATTACTTATTGATTCATGATCCACTTAATTTCAATAATAACATCAAACTAAATTTGAAAACAATAGAAAGCCCAATTCATCAGTCTCCTATTTTTGAAACAATTGGTCTTATTAGAGTAAATCAAATGAATTTGATTAGACTGACTAACAATTGATCTTTAAAAAATCAATTTTCTGCTATAAACAATCTGTCATTGCTATGGACAAAAATAGAATACCATTATTTGAAGAATTTGGCAATATGCTTTTATTACTCACAATCTGGCATTACCTGCTCCATTGGAAACAATAATAGGATCTTTCAACAATGCAAGTGTGGAAGACAACGGAAATCATTTGATATAGTATTGATTCTCAGACTTTTGATCAAGGCTTTGGAAGAGCAGATCTGAAACTAAAATTTAAGAAAAAAAAAGCATTACATGGCGATAGAGGATTGAATAAGCATAAGAAAAGATGTCGAGGTGTCACACCCCTTTCTTACCGGCAACACCTTTTAAATCAGGAAAGTCCTTCACCTGTATGTAAATCAAGAAAGAAAATCCAAAGAAAAATATGAGAGCATAACAGGTATAACAATATAATAAAAATACCACAACACGCCCCAAAAAGAAGTTGTTAACCTATTTACACAAACCGGGAAATGAACAGCTAAAGAAGAGGAGTTAAAGTAGTCGGCCTGCCATGCCCTTTCATCAATATTAGCCGATTTGGCCTCATCTTCGCTTTCATGGAGTACCTGCTTGGAAAATCATAGAAAGTTACCAGTTGCGTGAGGGTGAGAGAGTGAGATCGAGAGAAAGCACAGAGAGTTACCTGCTACGCGTTTGTTGGCTGCCAGGATTGACGGATCGAGAGCTCAACTACCGCTGGAAAAAATGGAGAGTAGGGGTGGTTGCTTGGTCGAAGATCGTAAAAGGCCTCCGATGTGTTGGTCCGTCGATGATCAGAACAGAAGTAGATTCGAAGAAAGCCTAACGTGTGTGGGAAACTGGGAATTCCATCAACAGACAGTGAGAGAGGCAGAGAAGAGGAAGAGTCTGGTAGTTCCCGATGAAGCTTTTCTCTTTTCTGTTTACTGCATGAGTTATTTGTACTTAATGCATTAAAGACTTGTAAGTCTTAATTTTCAAGATTGTGCATTACCTGATTGTACCTTGTGCATTGTATCTTGTAAAAAGCTAAATGCTTTATTAGTAGTAAAGATTAAATATTTCATAACTTAATTAAATTATAATTCAAATAATGTAATAATATTACATTATCGGATCAAATACTGAATTTTAAGACTAGATCAAAAGTTAGGTTGTTACAGAATGGGCTCCACCACGCACAAACTTCGTCCCCGACGTTAGATATGTTCGAACAGACTGGGATATGTTGCTTTCATGACATCTTCAGATTCCCAAGACTGATGCGAACCTTTGTGGTGTTTCCACTGGACGAGCACCATCTGTATATCTTTATTTCTAAGCTTCTTGGTCTTCGAGTCCAGTATACACTCCGGCTCTTCAACCACGCGAAGCTTTTCATCAATTTGCAAGTTAACGTGTGGTATCTGCACTTCTCTTTCATCTGCTAAGCTCTTTCTCAGATGACTGACATGGAATACAGGATGTATTCCAGATAAGTCTGCTGGCAGTTCAAGACGATAAGATTGATTTCCAATCTTTTCGATAATCTTGAACGGACCAATAAATCTCGGAGCTAGCTTGTTTCTCTTTATGAATCTTACCACATTTTCATTGGGGATACTTTCAGCATTACCCAATCGTTAACCGCAAAGCTTATTGATCTGTGTCGATTATCATAATATGACTTCTGCCTGCTTTGAGCTTTGAGAATATTCCTTCTGACAAGTTGAATCTTCTCATGAGTCAACTGTAGAAGGGCAGGACCCGCTATTGGCGATTCGCCTGTTTCACGCCAACAGGTAGGAGTTCTGCACTTTCTTCCATACAAAGCTTCAAATGGAGTCATCTTGATCGTTGAATGATAACTATTATTATATGAGAATTCGACCAACGGCAAGTGGTCATCCCAGTTACCACCTAGATCAAGAACACAGGCACGAAGCATATCTTCAAGAGTAAGGATAGTACGCTCACTCTGGCCATCTGCATTAGGATGATAAGCAGTACTCATAGAGATCCGAGTACCCATCCCGTCTTGTAGAGCTTGCCAGAATCTCGATGTGAAACGACTATCACGATCTGATACGATAGACTTTGGCACACCGTGATGAGAAATTATTTCGGTGATATACAACTGTGCCAATCTATCAAGGGAGTATGTTTCTTTCATCGGTATGAAGTGAGCTGACTTCGTTAATCGATCCACAACTACCCAGATGGAGTCGTGCTGTCTCTTGGTCTTTGGCAGTTTAGTGACGAAGTCCATGGTTATATGCTCCCACTTCCACTAAGGAACTGGCAGTGGTTGTGTTGGGAAATAGTTTAAGTAGGTTCAAGCTGTTAGTTAGACTTCTCAAACTGTTAGTAGATTTTATATGTAAATCCAAAGTTCATTCTGCTAGTTGAAGAAACTCGAGCTGCCAGTGTAAAAGTTCAAGCTGCCAGAGTAAATCAACTCGAGCTGCTCTGTTCAAGCTGTCAAATGATTCAAGCTGCTCAACAGTTTCATAAACAGAAAGTGCTGATTTTCAGGAAAAGATATCTACACGAAGATTCCAGCATATCTACTATCAGAGAAGTCATAGTCCTTCAAGGAAACATATCAAGAAGCAATATAAATACATAGAATAGGTCTTTCTATAGTATAGGAGTTTTCTGCATATTCAAGTTTGTAATTGCTTTTTGTTTAAGTTTTCATAATCCTCTAAGGTTGTAAAACCCTAAGAACAGTGTGTGTTCTTCGTCTAATCAAACAGATTAGAGGTGATTGTAATCATTTAAATCAGCAATACAAGCAGTTTTGATTATTTCTTGTGTTTTATCTACTATTGATTCTGAAAGCTTTTGTTAAAATAATAAGTGTTATTCCGCAAACTTCTTAATTAAACTTTGATTCAAAGCAAGATTATTGATTTATACTCTGATAAATTCAAATCAGTTAGTCTTGGTTAATTAGTTTTAGATCCTGACAAGTGGTATCAGAGACACAGGTCGTTCTTTGTTTTTCAAAGTCGAACGTTTTCTTTTAAAGTTTTTAAATCTTTTGCAATGGAATTTGAGAATAGCAGCAGTGGATCTGGGCAAGGACTCAAAGTGCCTATGCTCAAGCCACTGAGTTTGAGATGTGGAAACTCAGGATTAAACAGCATATTCAATTCATTGATTATGCCATATGGGAAACTGTTGAATTTCCTCCTGTAGTTGATCCAGAACTTGATGATGAGGGAAAACCAGTCAAAACGGCAGTTCTCACCAGTCTAGGTCCCACATCATGCAATACGATATCAATCAAACTAAGATAGAGTAATTATAATGCGGAAAATTAAATTACAGTACAAGCTATTAAGATTTAAGTTTATTACAGATTAAGTTTTTAAATTAAACTTATAAAGGGTACTTTCTAATCTAGTTCATGTCATCAGATAATCAATTCAATCTACCCATACCACCACAGTTTCATCTGCCAATCAGTACCGAAATATTTTGTTGAGTAGGGGTCAATGAAAACTTCGACTTGATTCTTTGTAGACCTAAGAACTAGGTCCAGCAGGTGACTTTCCTTTGCCTTTACCTGTAAAATTATAATGCAACATCTGTAAGCAAAGCTTAGTGAGTTTATAGATTTTCAATGTTAACATGCGTGTCAAGCGGAGTCATAAATCTAAGCGTGATATGTCTTGGCTGCCGCTACAGCCCTCATGATTGAGATATAGAATCATAGAATCGGATGATGTTCAAGCCACACTCACGCTTAAATCGTGGGGATCAGCCACATACTGGGCTAGCTACCAGTAAGTCAATATGGCAAAACATCGGAGGTCATTACCAAGTTCATAAGAACTGGCGAAATAGCCGGGTCTAGAACAATAGACCATAAGGGCTAGTCAAGCTGAATCAATCTATCAAATGTCTGATCAATGATGTAAGCATATGTCTATAGCAGTCATGATAGCAATGAATCATAAAGCAAAGTCTGAAGCAATATTAAATGCAATATGAAAAGATAGTCAAATAGCTATCATGATCCACTGGGCAACACCCATCCATGGTGTGCACAGGTCTCAATCCAGCTGATAAATGAATGTCAATAAATCTATCAACAACAATATATCTCAATCGGATCAATGCATGTTCAATCTGAATATCTATAACTCACTGGTCTGGGTCTTGGTCAAACAGATATATGAATCTGCCACCTGAGTTTATCTCAGGATTTTGTCAATCTGTTCTCTGTCAAATCAAATCGGACCCGCTTTATAAATCTTTAAATCTTTGTTCAGAATTTCACTGAACCTGTCCAAAATTTATCATATCAAATCATATTAATATCAGTCTTTTATAGTTAAATCTTTATTTTATCTGATTCTGATAGCTTGTTTGTTCATAACTCATTTAATATTCTCAAAAGGTCGGTACATATATATATATATATATATATATATATATATATAGAATTTGTGAGTTTTATCATAACCATATTATACTTTTAATTATAATAGGTTGTTTAATAACTTAATCTTAGGCTAGGAACAAAAATCATACTTTCATACATATTCGAATCTAGGATGATAGATTCGAACATATACATTCGAGTTTGGGGTATTAGATTCGAAACACCTATCATTCGAATCTAATGGCTTAGATTCGAAGCACATACAAAATAGATTCTAGGGAATAGATTCGAATTAGTGATATAGATTCAAGCCATCCATAGATTCGAACCATACATAGGTTCGAAACCCACACACAACTCGAGTCTAAGGATACAGAATCGAAGCATAGCCATTCGAATCTAATGGCTTAGATTCGAAATTCACTCATTCGAATCTGTTCTTAACATTCTCGAATCTGATCATATTTACAACTCTAAAACATGGATTTCTAAGGCATAAATCACAAATATGATCAATATTTAACCTATGTTTGATTATATTATACTTATTCTAGTTAAACTCCATAAAAATAGCTTTTAGATTTCATAATATTAATAGATTCGAAAATACCGGAATATATATAAAAACGTAAAAATATAAATTCTTACCTCAAATTCGTATGAAATCACGCAGGAGATAGTATATTCGTGTAGTATTCTCCGAGATCTTTCTAACGGTATATATATCTTGATAATCGGACGGTCGGTTTGGAAGAAAATTTAGAGAGAAGGTAGAGAGAGAGTAGAGAGAAAGTTAGAGAGAGAGAGAGTAGAGAGAGAGAGAATCTGAATTTTTGAATATAATTTACGTTTATATACTTCATCTAGTTATATTTGCTAGCTAACCCACTTTCATTTTTTGTATATTATATCTCTTTTATTTAATTCTCTTTAATAATTTATTAATTCATAAATATAAATTTTTATATAATTTAATTAAATATTTCATTACTTAATTAAATTATAAATCAAATAATGTAACATTATTACATTATCGGCTCAAAATATTACTGAATTTACGACTAGATCAAAAGTTAGGTTGTTACAGAATGGGCTCCACCACGCACAAACTTCGTCCCTGAAGTTAGCTATGTTCGAACAGACTTGGATAAGTAGCTTTCATAACATCTCTCGATTCCCAAGACTGATGCGAACCTTTGTGGTGTTTCCACTGGACGAGCACCATCTGTATCTCTTTATTCCGAAGCTTTTTGGTCTTCGAGTCCAGAATACGTTCTGGCTCTTCAACCACACGAAGCTTCTCATCAATCTGCAGGTTAACATGTGGTATCTGAACTTCCCTTTCGTCAGCTAAACTCTTTCTCAGATGACTGACATGAAATACAGGATGTATTCCAGCTAAGTCAGCCGGTAGTTCAAGACGATAAGATTGATTTCCAATCTTTTCCACAATCTTGAACGGACCAATAAATCTCGGAGCTAGCTTGTTTCTTTTAATGAACCGCACCACATTCTTCATTGGGGATACTTTCAGCATCACCCAATCATTAACTGCAAAACTGATTGATCTATGCCGATTGTCATAATATGATTTCTGCCTGCTTTGAGCTTCAAGAATATTCCTTCTAACGAGTTGAATCTTTTCGTGAGTCAACTGTAGAAGGGCAGGTCCTGCTATTGGCGATTCACCTGTTTCACGCCAACAGGTGGGAGTTCTGCACTTTCTTCCGTACAAAGCTTCAAAAGGAGCCATCTTGATTGTAGAATGATAACTGTTATTGTATGAAAATTCGACCAACGGCAAGTGGTCATCCCAGTTACCACCTAAATCAAGAACGCAGGCACGAAGCATATCTTCAAGAGTTAAGATAGTACGCTCACTCTGGCCATCTGCATTTGGATGATAAGCAGTACTCATAGAAATCCGAGCACCCATCCCTTCTTGTAGTGCTTGCCAGAATCTGGATGTGAAGCGACTATCACGATCAGATACGATAGACTTCGGCACACCGTGACGAGAAATAATTTCAGAGATATACAGCTGCGCCAATCTATCGAGAGAATACATTTCTTTCATCGGAATGAAATGTGCTGATTTCGTTAAACGATCAACGACTACCCAGATAGAGTCGTGCTGTCTTTTGGTCTTTGGCAGCTTCGTAATGAAGTCCATTGTTATATGCTCCCACTTCCATTCAGGAACTGGCAGTGGTTGCATATCCCCAAAGGGTTTCTGGTGTTCTGCCTTAACCATCTGACATACTTTGCAGCTTTCAACACATTTTCCGATGTCCTTCTTCATTCCTGGCCACCAGTAGTCGGCTTTCAGATCAAAATACATCTTTGAACTGCCAGGATGAATAGATAATTTGGACTGATGAGCTTCAGATAAAATAGTGCTGCGAATTGAACCATACTTAGGAACCCAGATTCGGTTTCCCTTGAGACAGTGAAGTCCCAAATGGTTCAGAGTCAGAAATTGTAGTTGCCCTTTTAGATTTTCAGAATCTATGTTCTCTTCTTTCAATGCTTCAGCTTGAGCAACACGAATATCTTCAATAAGATCAGAAGAGAATATAACTGGAGTTAGGGCATAACAGCACTTTTCTGGATATACTTTTCTACTCAACGCATCCGCGACAACATTTGCTTTGCCGGGATGATATAAGATCTCGCAGTCATAATCTTTGATAAGCTCCAAGGATCGACGCTGTTTCATATTCAGATCTTTTTGAGTGAAAAGGTATTTGAGACTCTTATGATCGGTGTAGAGCTGACACCGAGTCCCATATAGATAGTGACGCCAGATCTTCAGAGCAAAGGTGACGGCAGCCAACTCAAGATCATGAGTTGGTGCACTCTTCTCGTAATCTTTTAATTGTCTTGAAGCATAGGCAATTACTTTTCCCCTTTGCATCAGAACACATCCTAAGCCAGTACCAGAGGCATCGCTATAGACGACGAAATCATCATTACCTTCTGGCAAGGCTAGGATCGGCGCTTGAATCAACTTTTGCTTCAGAATATCGAATGCCTCTTGCTGTTTATCGGTCCAAACGAAAGGAGTATTCTTTCGGGTTAGCATTGTAAGCGGCACA